>OMNZ01018567.1:0-25282 GCA_900303255.1 Lesueurigobius sanzi | reverse complement strand
TTGCCAAAGAAAGTTTACTCTTTTGAAATCATAATGAAACGGAAACTACTCAAATGTCCCTGATCTAACGTTTACATGACCTTCAACAACTGCCAGGAAAATTGTTCAGGAGCAAAGAAAAACTCACTTCAGCTGAAATACAGGACTCTCAACAGAATTTTGATCAGGGACATTTGGCTAGTTGTAGTTTCTAGTTGAAAAGCGTAAACAATAAAACAAAACGGTAAGCAATAATTTATTTTTGACAATAAATGACTTCACGCAACCACTAACCATGAGTGAAATAAAGGTTTTTGTGTTCATTCATTCCAATGTGTCATTCATATTCTATGAAATTCATAAGTTTACATACCCTGACATACTGGCAGGGTGTGTAACCTTTTGGCCACAACTGTATATCAGGCTGATATTTTGCATATATTAATTATAACCCATAGAGAAATAAATGAGAGGATTTTAACCACCCTAATGTGCATGTCTTCTATTAGATTCAGATCATGTTTTCTTTCTTGCATAAAACCTCTGTGAGCCAGATTTGTGTTTTTCCTCATAAATTCTCTTCTTCCAAACTGCGTTGTGGAACTTTTTATGCAGAGAAAAACGAAACAAAACGTGATTAGTGTGTATTTGACCTTAGTGGCCGAGCTGTATGGGTGATTAGCAGAGTGCCTTTACTTTTCACTTCAACAATTTCATGATGCTCAAAGATACATTTTTTGGGTGTTTCTGGTAGGTTTTCGCTGCTGGTAGAACCATCTCCATCGCCCCAAAAACATTTAATCCTTTACCTTGAGCGTCATAAAGGCTGCTGTGATGGAAACTGAGTCACTAAAAGGTCAAACACGCACTAATACAGCATCAAGTATTTTTTCCCGCATAAAAGGTTCCACAATGCACCTTTTAAATATAGCTTCATGACATGTTGAGCCCTGAAATATGACCACACACATGACCGTATAGTGTGGCGCAATCATAAGTCTGGTTTAATTAATTGTTAGTGAGAGCGTCACTCAGCGGACTGGCCAGAACTTTACTCCAATAAAAACACTATGATTTTGACGGGGGATCAAATGAGGCCTGTCACCAACTCCAGCTGTGAAAGAAAAATGAAAACTTACAAAAAAATTCTAGTGTAAGTGAAATGTGTCCTCTTCTGGCCAGGGTCAAATAGTAAGCACAGTGTTTAAGGAAATGCCACATGTGAAATACATTGTTTGAAGAAGGACTGACTTCATTACTTTGTAGGTTTACTTGAGACATTCTTCACCTGTGAGTATATAAACCAAACACTGTTGTTGCCTTTCCCCCAACAGTGACAAGTGTAATGACAATTTCCGCGACTATTTGTCTAATATTGTCTGTTCCACCTGGACATCCGCCAGCTCGACAGCAAGATATTTCAGTAAACAAAAGGCTGACATCACAGGGTCACAGGAAGCTGCTACTGAATATGAGCAGTTTCCTGTATTTGACCTTGAAGACGACTCGTGCCATGTGTGGTTTTTTAACCATCTGCCACTGTGGTATGTGGTGACGCACGTCAACCTGCTCCACAGTCCTTCAACTATTGTCCATCCATCCCACTGTGTGATCCCCGGGGCACGCTGCAGTCTGAGCCACTGTGGCCTCATTAGAATGGACAAACAGGACCTCACACTGTCTGGATTGAACTGGACCAGAGCCAGACCTAGTCCACTCCAGCCTCCGCCAACACTTACACATTCAACACTGTTTAGATGCACCACAACAGACACAGGCAGACACCTGCTCAACATTTGCCCTTCTCTCTTTATTTACTCCAGGTTTTTTCATCCGTGATTAACGACATGAATAAGAAATGAAAATGTCCTTCATTTATTTTTACTGAACTGTCTGCACGATATAGCCTTAATGACCCTGGCTGCCATTAGCAGGTGCCTTATGGCCTGTGAAAGCATCTCACAGCGGTCTGCTCACGACTAATGCATGGCTGCCATTCGTCTGTTAACACCTAGCAACATGTAGCTGTGCCCACTGTTTAGGAGGCTTGGATTTTCACATATTTTGTTTTCTTTTAGACCTCAAAATTGATCAAATGGTTAAAATACACTGATATACTGCAGCTATACCCATTTGCTTAAAATTATAATAATTAAAGTAATGTTTAATCGCAGAAGTAATGCTTTCAGACCAATCTATGATGCTATACCTGTACATTATGGAACGCTACCTTATTGGTTTGTTCTGATATCTGAGCCTAAACCTCTGCACTTTGTTTTGGCTTATCCCAGGAGTCTGGTGGAGGAAGAGGAGCAGAGACTGTGCATCTGCTGAACTGTGTTGAGGAGCTGCTCTGGCTTTGTACACCGCAGTCCTGCAGCCCAGATATGGATTACAGAAACGTCAAGAGAAAAGTAACATAAAACACAACTCTAACAGCTATAGGTTAATGCTCCTGTTAATATAGGCACAGTTCATTCATTGTGACAGAGTAGTATGTCTGGATACTTAAGCTTGGTCATTGATCACACGTGACGGCAGATGACCCCTAAACTTTGAGAGAGAGGTTGCTGTCTAGGTCTGTTTTCATGCGGTGCCATGACTGTGTGTCCAACTAACGTCTGCTGGTGATATACTCTTTAAGAACTTTTATCTACAGAGGTCCCCTGATACCATTCATAATAAGTTTTGTCCATTTTTTGTTAAAGAGGTCACATGCTGCGACATTCTGGGCAGATAAGGGCCAGGGCAATGCTGAGTTGCTCCGTGCGGTCACAGTGGCTAAGATAGGGCTTGCTCCATCAGTCAAAGAGGGCCTGATTACTGCTGTTAACCCTTGACCTCTCCAGTGTTAACCAACAGACTGACAGCTCTCTCTTTGCAGTAACAGCAAGTTTTCTTTGCACATACAGTCATAAATTAAAGTTACTCCAAGTGTTTGTTTTGTAAATGGTTCATGGAGCTCCATTTCCTGAACGGGCACCTGGAACTCTCTCTTTAGTTTTTCTTTGTCAATTTGTGGTCATTACAGAAAAGCTATGGTTGTACAATATATTATAATGTTTTGCATATTTGTGATTAGATCATGTAGTGGCTTAGGATGCTTCAATTTTCTAACATAAATGGAATAAAGCCTTACAGATTACCATGTATGGTTTCTTATTGTAATACGTGATCATGAAAATGGGTATAGAAAGTACTACCAACAAAGAAAAATATATAAACATTTCTATTTGTGTTGTATAACTAAGCTCAAACAAATTCAGTAATAGGTCAAATTCTGTCAGTCCAGACAACCATAAAAAAGCACACCCCCCAGGTAGGTCTAAAAATGATCTTAAACCAGATTCAATCGAGAGAAAAAAAAAACCTCTTGTAAGGCGGTGATATCTTTAAGTGCACCGGACCAATCAAAAGCCTTTGTTGGTAGGGCTGGGTATTGCCAACAACTTGCAACAACACAATATGATGCGTATCTTGATACAGGGTCCACGATACGATATGTATCCTGGTACACTATCCGGAATACAATATGTATTCCAAAGAGATGTATGAAAAAGGATCTTATGGGTGTACTAAATTTGTTTTTATCATGCCGATTAAGCTCAGCAAGTTAAACCTGATTGAATTTCTGAATTCTTTTATTGATTGCATATCACGATACAGGTACCTAAATACGATATGCGTGTTGTCATGTACCGCGTAATGATATATTGAGCACAGCCCTAATTGTTGGCGTCAGTGAGCTGGGTTAGATTTGCATAAACAACAAGAAACTATTCTTGCTACATATTATATAATAAGTTCATGCTTTACTATAGAAGCACTTGTTTAGATGCATTTTGCTTGGGATTGGCTAAAACATGGCACACTTGATCAAATCAGCAGCAAATATTAATATACATTCCAGAATATTATTACTATTGCACTGAAAGATCACTCTTTTGATTTGATTTTGCCAGGTTACTACAGAAGAAGGCAATCTTTAATGCTCCTGAAAACCACCAGTGATATGATATCAGTCCCAACGTTTGAGAATCACTGGGATAAATAAAAGCCTTCACTTTTTTTCGCCATGTAAAACGGTGTCCTGGTGAGAATGTAATATTTTTCTCATTCATTTTCACACTTTTCCCAGGGACTTGAACATGGCTATTACTCATTTCAAAGGCCTTTTGAAATATGGCGCTAATAACAAATCAGATGAGATTAGATACACCCAGTGAACTTGTAGTGATGAGGAGTTGGCCAGGCTAATAAGAGAGCCCAGTGTCTGCAGTGAGAAGAGGGACTGTGCTGGAGCTTTTAATTGTCCTAACGTGGACCATGACCAATGTAGGGGAAAGCCAATGTGTCTGAGGGCCGCGCTGCTCAATAAAGACTGCACAGAAAACAGTCCAAGTGTCCTGCCTTCAAAACACAGTGTTCTCATCCCTTTGGACACACACACACACTCTACTGTGGTCAACAACGTGCACAAAAATAGTCAGAAGACGGCATGTGACAGCATCCGGGGAATACAGATGAAAATAAACATCTTAATGAAACATGAAGACGAGGCACTGTGTGGTATGAAACAATTGAAGCATTACTTTTCATATAATTTCACAATGTGGCAACATGGACAAGAAGATGCTAATGTTCATTCATTTGAGGACAACTTTTGGACTTTTAAACCTGAGAAACAGTGGTACAGTTTTAATGTGAACTCACCAATAGCATCACAAGCCATAGTCTCATTCAGAGCCACAATATTTACTAAGTAAACAAAATTGTAGCCCATGGTTTACATGCATGGTTCTCATGTGTGTTCATTAACATGCACTGTCCCAACCAAAAAAACAAATAACATAACTTAATAACAGGGTTTATACAGGTAGCAGCAAGTCTTTTTAATGACATTTTAATGCCTAAATACTACATTTTTAATGTAGTATCACAAATCTGTGTGTATATCATATTAATTTCCATATTCAACAGAAAATTTGATAGAATGGACAATTTTCCCCAGAAATACTGTATGATTTCTACCAAAACTGCAGTCTAGACCCTCATTTTTGCAAGTTTGACGAACTTCTGCTGTAATATCAGTTGAACAATTTCATTATTTTCCAAGAACTTTTGATTTAATGCCAGTCTGAATTGTATTTAATGCTTTTTTATGACATTTAAGGCCTTATTTTTGACACAATTCACTTTGTGAATGACTTTAAATGCTTTTTAATGCCCCGTGGAAACACTGAATAATAAGTGAAAATTAAGTGATTGCATAAATAAAACCGATATTTCCTGACAACAATTAGAGCAAATCAATAATCCTTAAGATACAATAAAATGAATTGAAGTTTCATAAACTAAATAAAGATTGTTTTATGATATAATCATATGTCACATTGCATTTTTTTGTCGCACCAGCCAAAAAATGCATCATGAATAAGAAAAAAAACATATATAAGTTGCATTTTTTGGGGAAGAATCTATTTTACAAAATACAAAACCAAGAACAGACATTTCATCTTAACAATAGAATAGAGAACAACAGGCTGAATAGGTGTACAGAATGCTATCGTAACACACTGATGGTCATTCAGCTACACGAAGCATAAACTACAAACTGAATAGGTGTCTGGACTGGTATGTTAACGTAACATGTTAATTAATATATAAGTCACACCTGAGTATAAGTCACAGGACCAGCCAAACTATGAGAAAAAGTGTGACTTATAGTCCGGAAAATACGGTAATAAGTATTGTGTACTGCGTGATAGAATTGCGTACATTTACTTGAGTAAATGTAGTTGGGTACTTCCTCTGGTCTCATTATAGTAATACATACAACTAATTTCTTATTGGTATAATATGGTCGGCACGGCAACAGTGTGGCTATTCTACCTACATACTGTATGTCACTTCCTGTTTTCAAGGATCAATGAAAACATGGCAAGAAATATAAAAACAAAGAAAACTAAAAATATAAGATGTGAAATATTTAAGTTTAACAGTGTTTACTACGTTTTGGTGAAATGTTAGTCGAATGTGTCATATGCGCTTTAATGTGAACCATAACCCCAGTATTTTATGTTGTAATTTGGTTTATTTTTCTGGAATGTGGCAAAAAGCCTAGATTACCAAGTGGTTTTGACGACAGGATCCCAAACTCTTTCGTCTTGTTTCATGTTCAAACAGAGTTCTACAATAATGGATGTCATAAAATCAGTATCAGCTGTGTTTGCTGCGTTATATTTAGTTTTATGTACATTTGCCCCGTCATTATTGTTCTGCAAACACTTGAGTCATTTTCCACGAGGAGCTTTTGGAGCCAGTCATCACAAAAATACCTAAAATGTAAATAGCCTATTTTAAATTCACTTTTCTCCCGAGCCAACGCAATTACAATACTATTTTAATCGTCTGTGATCCCTTTAAAAGCCATTATGCGAATAGCGAACATATGTCTATAAAAGTAAGAACTCATGTGGATTTGTGAAGCTCGTAATCTCCACAAGAGCAGCTTTAGTGTCTTGATATGAAAGCCTGTGGTGACAATGGCGTTTCTCTGAGCGTGATGGAGAGCGTGGGGGTGACCCGCGTGCCCCGTGTCTCCCTTTGCCCCCATCATCGGCTCACTGACAACTGAGAGAAATGCACATTAACCTCTCGGCGCTGGCCTGTGACATGGGGTGGCCCCGGGCAGGACTCAAGCTGCACTGCCTCTACCAGACCCGCTAGATTTGATTTGGATACTCTCTTTCAAAAGCTGAGTCATGGACCGGTGATCGTGAATGGCTTTGGGTAGAAAAAAAACAACTTTTCCCCCTTTTTATACTGGTTTAGATTTGATAGAAGGGTGGGGACGGGAAAGCCTGCCCAACGCTAATCAACAGAGAAGTCAGGACTGGAAATGAATAAAAGGTTCTCTCTTCAGCGCGTGACGAAGTGAACATATTCCACAAAATCAGTGCGGATAAGTTCAACTTTCTTATGCACCTTCTGTTCCTCTACCTTATCGGGTTATGACTCCAAATCCCCCCCTCCTAGCCAGGACTTTAACACATCCATTGGGAGTAACAGTGCACCAGATGGCATTCCTGATAGAAACCATTTTTTAAAGTATGGGATGCATGCAGGGAAGGGTTTAGCACAAGTAGGACCTATCTTTAAGCATTTTTATTTTCTACTGGTGGAATTAAATTGGTTGTTGACTAGTGTAATAGCAGACATTTGTTTTCAAAAGATACACAGTCCATCTTATTATCGGTCAGAGAATAAACTTTTACACAGTGAGAAAAATAAAAAGCACAGGAAGTTGGTACCACAAAAAGTAGCTTTTTTGGGGATGGTGCTCTTTGGTGTTGGGGCACAGAAATTCAAGAGAAAAATAATATTTGCATTTTCTAAAAGCCTTTATTTTATTGGGCTAATGAATATTAAAATCATTTAAAACAAATTGCTGGTTTCTTCCACGTGTGTCAGCTGCAAATAAGCCTTTCTCAAGAAGTGAAGAAAACTTGGTTTCAATCATGGCCTAGCAACAAAATACATCTCTGACATGTTGAATGGATGGATGAATGAATTTATTCAGACATTGAATAAACAACATAATTGTACATCCATTATGCCAATGCACATATAGAAATGAGGACAAATAAGTACTGTCCAAATAGGAGTGGGAAGAAGTATAAAACACCACTTTTTACATCAGCTTCCTTCATGAGCTGCATTCAAGGACCTCAGGGAGTGGTCTCCTGCTGGTCCCAGAGTCAGGACTAGACATGGTGAGGCTGCGTTTCAGTTTTATGCAGCTAAAATCTGGACAAGTCTGCCAGAAGATGTGAGACAAGCCTCAACTGTTCAAATCAATTCTTTTTAGCTGTGCAAATGACCCTGAAAGTATTTTATCTGTGCTCTTAGCTTTTAATTAATGGTTGTATTTTTGTTTCATAGATTTATTTTATTTGCCCTCTTGTAGTTTGAATTCCCTTGTGTACAAATTGAGCTCTGTAAAGAAGCTTGCCTTGTCTTGCCTTAATCATTTTTATTGGTTGTGAACTTGCAGGCTCCACTTATCTCCCTGAAAGTTGTGAAAAGTGCTTATAAAGTCATCCTTGTGAAGAACTGAGATGTTTAGAATGGGTTTGGACATTTAGAAAGAAGCTTTTCTCGCCTGCTCATTGTCTATTGTAAACAAAACAAACTGGGGCCTTTAAAGATTTTTACATTGGTTATGTCTAGTCGGAATTACACCAAGAAAGAGCCACAAAAACTGTGAGTTTATTTTTTATGTAATAATTGAGTAACTTTAGTGTGACCTTTAATCCCTGGACTGATCATCTGTCTCCGCTCAGAGTGGGACCTTCCTGTGCTTCGAGTGTGAGGTCAGGGTTTATAACTGACGACATCTCGGCCCATTGAAGATATCCACACTTCTCCAGCTTGGACCGGTAAAATCAGATTAGGCTTGAGGTAATGCTAACCCCGATCAGCTGTTAGCTCCACATAGGTGCCTCTAAAATAGCCTTATATCCTTCAGGTTCACCCATGCAAATAAACAGTGTCTTCTACTGGGACAAAAGTAATTTATTACAGTCTCTTCAAGGCAGCGACGACGTGCCCCACCGGTCCACTGTTTTGAAAGCAAATAAACAAGAGTGCGCGGGGTCGAATCAAGGAACAAAATAAGAACAGTACAAATATACAAAGGAGAAGGAGCCATTGAGAAAGTATTTCCTTAACAAGAGGGGAGCGCATAATAAATTATGGGGCCCCTATCCACTGAGACAGGAATGGCATGCCTAAGGGTACTATAGTGGGCATCTTTTACTTCTCATAGGCCTGGAAATTCCACTGTGGGAGCATCTCATAATACATCTCTCATAGGAAAATGTCTCTATCAAACTTTCAGCGTTTAATGCTTTTTCCTATAAAAATACTGGTAGTGTGACCGTGCTTTCCCAGTCCCCCATCCTGTCATCGCCGCAGTTAGGGCCCTCCTCGTATCTCCTCTTGTCCTGGTGCAACTGAGGACCCGCTGACAGGACTGACCTTAAACTTACCCTGTACTTACCCCACACTCCCTTTGTCCCAAAGCAGGTGGCCAACACTTTCAGCATCATTCATTCACTGTCTGTAGTAAAACTGAGGGTGACTTTTGACGAGCTTCAGTTTAGCACAGAAGTGTTGGATGGTAGGCTACATACATTTCTGATCCCTACTGTCCACTGCTATATCGTCCTTTGGTCACCTGTCTATGGAAATATATTGGTGTGTGTCCAGACCATAGAGTGTAAATAATAATGGAGGTACAATTGGCTAGTTCTCTGCAAAGCCAGTTAGCATACGGGGGCTGACTCCGGGACCCAGAAGCTCCGTTTAACTTTCCTTTGAAACCTTTTGGCCCATCTTTAACTCATTATTGGGAATAGACTTGTTAATATGACCCTCAAGGGCTTGTCTTACCACGCGCTACACTGTCCTGTTCTTTTTATTTTAAGACTTTCAACATTAAACAAGAATGTAACTCAAACATATCAAATATAGATTTGGCTCCAATTCAACATGGCAGCGGTTCAAATGCTAGCATGAAATGGCTCTGTTAGCCTGCGTTGAACGCTATGGGGACAGCCAAACAGGCTACCTCCATCGTTATTTAAGTCTATGGTCCAGACATTGTTCTTTGGGGTGGCCCCAGAGCCAGCTCAAGGGTTGGCTTTAGAGAAAAGAATTTGAGATTTTAACCTACATATCCAAATTTTGGTACATGCAATTCCTTTGTTCTTACGGTTTACTCATACTATATGTCCAAATAAAATAAAATTCCACTTGTTATTGGCCCTTATAGTATGAATTGAATTTCATTTGAGGGTACAACATAGAGCCCATCTCAAACAAGCCTATTGTCCAGCAATATATTGTCCTCAGTTGTGCTAAACAGGTGCTCTTTGGAAAGGAAAAAATAAATCTTTCTGTTTCCAAAAAGAAAAAAAAGGCTTCAATTAAAATACACACTTCAATTAAAGTACTTTTCATAACAAATAGAGAGCTTTGGCACTACTTAAAAATTCTGACGTGATAGATGAATCTTAAAGAAGTACAGAATCCATAACAATCCAAGACCATGAAAAAAATCCTCCATTTGTTTGCGTCTGGTTACAAACACAAATGCCGTTCAAAAACAATAGCACATTATACAGTGTACATTACAGTACTTTGGGTTAACCACATATTTTAGCTCAAACATTTTGCTCACCACTGTATTCCTTGGCTCGCACTTCAGTAGCGTCTTGTGATGTTGGGGAGAAGAAGGTAAAGCTGATTTCACAAGACTCCTCTCTCTGGCCAAAGTTGACGCAAGTTTCTCCTTTTTGTCCCAAAGAGTTTAATTAACCGACTTCACTGGGGCATGTTGGATGAAAGCGGATAAAAGTCGGGCCTACGGGGAACACAATGGAAAGGATTTGTATTCTGGCAGTATAGCTTAAAGCCTATTAAAAGATGTTCGCGTCTTCTTCGACATAGTGACTTTATTGTCAGGGTCGGGCTTGCACAGATTGTACCACTGGCTCTGGCCTCTTGGCTGACAGCCCGAGCGGCTTTTGGCCACCCCTGAATGTGGTTCTCATGTTCAGCTTCACCTTGTCAGGGAATGGACTGCTCCCTACACTTAGCTTACACATAGGGGACTGATGTGCAGCCTGTAATGCTTTCTTATCAGGTCAAGAAAAATCATATCACGTACAGTCCTCCCAGATGAGCACTTTAGGTGATTGTTTCTGGATTTTCTGTGGTGAGAGTTCACGTTCAGGTTGACAAAGTGAATTCCTATACCACAAATGTTAGCGTATAGGCCATAGTGTGACAGGAAAGCACGCCATTTGTAATGGTTTTCAATGTTTAGCCACTTTTCACTTGCTATGCAGTATACCAGCTTTTGCAGATTTTATGATTTCCCAAATTACCCCTGTTTCGCATGATTGGCAGTTATCCAAAATCCATTTAATCAGTAAAGGTTAAGTCCACCATAGAAATATTGACATTAATGGACTGTGTGATGTTGGTAGATTAGCCTTAACAATGTCTCTTTGAATTAAAATTGAAAAGCAGGTCACACTTGAAATACTTTGTTGGTTTTTGTCTCAAAAGTTTGCATGACAAATTAGATTTGGATTATTTTCTGTGATATAATTGTGCAAACACTACACTGTAATACTAATCCTAGCTAGAAATACAGTATGTCTGTTACTTTGCTTTAAGTTTGCAAAATGGTGAAGTGACGGCAAATACTTATTTAATTTCTAAATTGTGTTTTAATAAAGAGTAACATTACTGTCCTAAACCTAGCTATCTAACTCACAATCAATCAATCAAGTTATTTTTATAACGCCCAATATCATAACAGAAGTCATCTCAAAGGTCGGGTGTGCAGCTATCATTAAAAGTGTCCCTTAGATAGTCTTGTAACGAGCTTACACTCACCGTGCTTGAGTCAATAAGTGCTCTGCTAATTCAGGGTAACGGGTTTCCTCACTTTTTCCAAGATATCCCAGCTAATCAGGGTTTGCAGCGTAGTTATCCCTCTGTGAAGAGTGAATAGTAAAGGAACCAGTCTGTGTATGTTCTCAGGCGTACAGGAGTTGTCCATCGTACTCTTTATCCAGAACCAGTTGTGGCTCCAGGCTACAACTGCCCATAAACTGTGACATGTGATTTCTCACTCCGGGCGCAAATTATGGACTACTGCGGATCTGGGTATCAGATTCTGGGTTGGAAATGATCACTGTGGGCATTCGTTTTGTTTTTAATCTCATGCATAAAATTGGTTTAAAATACTATGAAGTGTAGGACGTTTCGGTCTTTATTCAAAGAACGTCAGAAAATCAAAAGAGCAAAATGTTCGACACTTTAACTACAGAGTACAGATGAAGACTGGAAAATCTTTGCCTACAATAGTAAAGGAACAAAATTATATACATTTTGTTGACAATAATTTAAAAAAAAAAACAATTATGAACTGTGTACCTTTTTATACAGTATTTTGCAATAAGATGAATTTTTGCATGAGATTATAAACAAAATAAATGCTCACACTGATAATTTCCAACCCAGATTCCAAAATCCAGATCCGCGGTAGTCCATAATTTGCGCCGGGAGTGAGAAATCACATGTCACAGTTTATGGGCAGTTGTAGCCTGGAGCCACGACTGGTTCTGGATTCTGGATAAACTACCAAATCATTTTCTCTGTGCGGCGCTCATTCATCTTTCACCCAGACGCACAGACGTCTCGGACCTGCTTCCACTCAATGCCGACAGGTAAGCAACGCTTTCCATTTCCCAATCCCATGTAGGTTTTTCATTGGTAGCATAACATACATTAGAATGCAATCTGGCTGTTTATAAACTGAGGTAAAACTGAGGTGTCATACTTGATAGAAAGCGGTCAGTGTCATACTTAGGGCAGCAGCATATTGAGACTATTCTCCAGTGTTATCCAATTTAATCACCTAATTCCAAAATCCACTTGATAATTTGGAAGTATCTCTTTATGGAGTTGTCTTTTGCAACAGTTTTTCTTATCCTATTTTGCAGATATGTGAGAGATTCTCTATTGATTCAAACTGAAACCCACCCACTGACATTACATGGATGGTTTTGATCTTTTGCCCTTGTAGCATTTCACCCCAGAGGTCTACCCGAGGAGCTGTCAAAGCTGCGATGTTTTACAGCTCAGTTTGCAGACAAAACACTTCACCACCAAATCTCCTCACCCACATCTGCAGCCAATTTAGTGCTGGCATTCCTCTGGCCTGCTTAATATTCGACCGGGGTTAAGATCTGCCAGGACAGGGGTGCGTGGGCTTATGGGAAGGGGCGACCAAAAAAGAAAAATGAAGGGTTAACGGGGCCGGAGCTGCAGCAGGGGCAGGTTAAGCGAGCTAATTGGAGGGGTATAATAATGGTGTTCATGTAGGGGTCTGTGAGAGCAGCAGGGCCACAGCCGCACAGGAAGTTTACAACATGGCCGCTCTCTTCATCCCTGCAGCACCAATCAAGTCTCTTCCACTGAGTCCTAAACCTCCAGGCATCTTCCAAAACCTGATCAATACATTGTTCAAGTTCTGCAAATTTCTGAGGATTACAGCCTCAAGGCAGTTCTGGCTACAGAAGGAGTTTACCATCACTGCTCACTAATGAAAAGCTTGACAAGATTTGTTTATAGCAGAAAAAACATCCAAGCCATTATTTGGCTAATCTTATAAAGTGAGCGTACGTGCATGTTCCCACCCCCAAACATTTGTAGTTCACTGTATTCAAAAGAATGTGTCATGTTTTACTGCTTGAACATACATATAAAATAACAAATAGTAGTGACTGTGGAGTAAATACTTGGCCGCACGGTGGCTGAGCAGTTAGCGCTCTTGCCTCTCACCAAGAAGGTCCCCGGCCCGTGCAGCCTTTCTGTGTGGAGTTTGCCTGTTTCTCCCAGTGTCTGGATTGGTTTCCTCCGGGTGCTCCGCTTTCCCCCATCAAACCAAAACATGCATATTAGGTAAAATCCTCCAGCAGGTTATTCTGACCATTAGTAGGGTCCCCACTGCTCCTGACGGGTCGCCCCAGCGTCATCGAAGGATGGGTCAAATGCAGAGAATGAATTTCCCTATGGGGATCAATAACGTATAGTTGCCAAACTTACTTTCAAAATCAATTCTTTTCAGTGCACATGTTTTGTTAGGGGCCCCACTGCTGTGCCTTTGAGGCCCCCCAATGGGCCCTGGACCACACTTTGGGAACCACTGCAGTTTGGCTTGTCCGATGTAGATCCATTTAGATACAGTGCACGAATTACCAATGTTATTTCCTTATACCCAGGAGGTAGATTTTCTTCCAAAAAAGTACTTACACAAATTGCATGAGTTGCATTACATTGGCTTTCAAACAATGTTTGCAAAACACAAAAAACATAAACCAAACAGACAATAAAGATATGGTCATTTAATGTCAGTGTAAATGTCTAAAGGAACATAGGCTGCAGTCTTTTTGTAAGTAACAGAGCATATGTGGAAGCCAGATGAGGTAAGGAATAATCAGTTGATGATAATTAGATCCAAGCCCTTCTTTATCCAGGCATACCACAGTGTGTTCATGTGGCTGAGTCCCAGGCATCACTAACATTAGAAACTGAAATCTCATACTCCACGTTGATCTGTTTATGCCTGTTTTTATGAGAAGGCCTATTTTTAGTGTTGATTTAGGAAACGCAATCCTCATATACATGCAATAATACACAGAATCTCCATTCCTGAACGTCTTCTCTGTGGGAATATTTATTTTCCATCAAGTACAGAAGCTATCATTACTTTCCTTGTTGAAAGTGAAATAGGAGTCTATGTCAAAATAAATTTCATCTATTTTATATGCTCAGTATCCTCGCTCCCTAACCAAAGGGCTGAGGATGCACTTCACAATCAGGCTGCTGTGACCAACACCATCAAGGCTTTTGTTTTTTATTATTGAATATGTAAAAGTATATTAACAGTACATCGAACAATAAACAGTCAATAAAAAATCATCATGTATTTGGAACATTTCCTGCATAATTACAGTTAATAAAGCTTTTTATTGTTGGTGTTTTAAAGGGTCGATTTAAGATTAGTATTCAATTAATGATTTAAAGGATGGTTTGGAGTTTTGGATTTTAGATTTGTGAGTATGAAATTTACCTAATAGGATCGAAATATTTGTGAATCTATTTATTAACCTCTTAAGCTCTATAGCCCCCAATAATGGCACTGTGCTTTCAGATACAGCTACTGACGTACGTGTTTTACACAGCGAAATATTCCAAAGTTGCAAACTAGTGACAACTGATGTGGAATTATCCATTTCTGTTGTTTTTTGCTGCACCACAGGGAGGAAAAAAGTGTTTTTGCAGGAAAATGTGTATTTTTTTCAGGCGGAAATTCATTCAAACATATTTCAACCTCATTTTATTGTCAAACAACATAATTTATTATTATTTCACTTCACCTAAGCTCTACCAAATGTGTGGACACCAAGATTAGCCATGTACACCTATGATGGCAATAAATGATTTTAGGAGGAAAAGGCCTCTGGCTTAAGAGGTTAAATTATCTTTATCATCTGAACCAATTGTTACAGTTTTACATTCAATCTTAGGATATCTTTAAACTATTGTAAGTAAAAATGGTCCCAAAAAAGTGTAATTAAATGGACATACTGTATATTATGTTATGTATTAAAATGTAATTCTTTAATTGGATTGTTTAATTTACAGTTGTGGCCAAAAGTTTACATCCCCTGGCAGAATGTCAAGGTATGCTTTTCATAGAAAATAAATAACACAAAAACCTTTATTTTACCCATGGTTAGTGGTTCCAGAAGCCCTTTATTGTCAAAACACCTGCTTGTTTACGTTTTTCAACTAGAAACTAGCCAAATGCCCCTGCCAGAGAGTCCTGCATTTCAGCTGAAGTGACTTTTTTTCTTTGCTCCTGATTATGTCATGTAACTGGTAACTGTTAGATCAGGGACATTTGAGTAGTTTCTGTTTCATTATGATTTCAAAAGAGTAAACTCAGTTCTTTGACAATAAATGGCTTCGCATGACCACTAACCATGAGTGGAAAAAAAGATTTTTGTGTTATCATTCATATTCTGTGTAAAATGACCAAAAGATTAAAAGGGGATGTAAACTTTTGGCCACAACTGTGTAAGGCAACACCATGGACCAACTGTGGTACAAGTATAAACAGAACAACAAACAAACAAAAGGAATCAAACCAATAAATTTAATATAAATCCAGCACGTAATACACAACATGCTATTAAATGAGTAAACCATATCCTGTGCTTTACATGCGGTTTGTCAATCAAAACGAATGTCACGTTTCCTCGTTTGACTCTGAGACATCTGCTGTCCATGAAACGCAGGAATCATCTGTTAAACATGTTCCCCATTCCTGTCCTGCGCCTCCATCGAGCAGCGATTGGACCAGCGCTGACGGAGGGAATAAACACTTGAGGATCGGTTTGCTCATGCTGCAAGTGAGAGCCCCCATCGGTGACTGAAATGCACGCACTGGCCTCCTTTTAGGACGGGCCAAAGATGATTCATGACAATGTGATTTATGGCCAAACACCATTGTAAGTGTAACTGGTGCGAGTTGGGAACAAGGACTCTTTATGTTGCTGCGGGAACACACCATTTGAAATGCATGGGAACCGAATACCATAGGTCTACTGTACTGTAATTGCTTTGACCGACTTTGAAAAATGGTTTCTGAATGAGCCCCTCGTCATCGTGAGTTAATCATTCTACTTTTTAACAAATGAAAATCCAAAATGACCCTGAATCTGGTGAAAACTGCAATCCCAGAATGACAGATGTTGCTTTGTGTTTTAGAATATGAACATTAATAAATGTGATAATGGTCTTTCGAATGTCCAGAGTTGCCCTGTTTTTCATTTGGTGTTTGTTGGCACTTTCAGAGAGAGGTTCATTAGTCCGGATTGCTGCTTTTTGACTCGTCGCTATTGGCTCACAATGAAAGTCTATGGAGGGCTGCCAGTTCCTGAGGACAGTGCTGCGGACTTCTAGTAAACTGTGGCCTTATTTCACTGAATCAAACACTCACTGTGCAAACAAATCTGCGAGACATTCAATAGTTTGTGCGCTAAAGTTCAAAGTTGTAAAAAAAAACAAAAAAGTAGGCAGTTGACAACAGCCTACATTTCCCTACATTAGTCATCCTCTTGTGGGTATGAAAGACGAGCAATTGTGGAATTAAAAATGTTGAATGAGACAACACCAATCTCAATTTACAAATAAAACAATAGAAAGAACAGTATTTGGTTAGAAGAAGTAAAAATTGCACTTTTGAGAGAACTTCTTATTGTACAACTGCCACAAGTATAGACCTATGTTGTTTGATTGTTATATCTTTGCAGATGGGTAAGTGCTGAACAAAGAAGAACTTGAAGTGGTGTGGTGCACCCTGTTCAAATCTGCCAAATCAAACATCTGCCAGAGACTGCTGGTGTCCTTCTATAGGTGCTCGATCGAGAGCATCCTCACATACTACATGCGTGTGTGGTATAACAGCTGCACGGGAGCTCAGAGGAAAGTGCTTCAGAAGATCATTAATACTGCTCAGAAGATCACTGGCTGCCCTCTCCTCTCTCTGACAGAGCTATACAGCTCACGTTGCCTCAAGAAGGCCCAAACCATCATCAAGGACACCTCACATCCAGGACACTCCCTCTTTCATTTACTACCTTCAAGGAGTAGGCACAGGTCCATTAAGACCAGGACAAATAGATTTAAGAACAGTTTTTATCCAAGTGCAGTTGCCACTGAATGCTGTCAAATGTAACCGACAATAGGCCTAATGTAACTGATGAGTGTGTCATGTGTCATTTTAAAGAATGAATTGCCTTTGAACAAATTTTCGTTGTACTTGTTGCAATG
Organism: Lesueurigobius sanzi; assembly: GCA_900303255.1. NCBI lineage: Eukaryota > Metazoa > Chordata > Actinopteri > Gobiiformes > Gobiidae > Lesueurigobius > Lesueurigobius sanzi. The sequence continues at coordinate 7,819 of OMNZ01018567.1, read as the reverse complement.
ACAATAAAGATTATTCTATTCTATTCTAAATGTATTATGGTGTTTCCAGACCTTCCTGAATACCGGTAGTTCTCCTACAATCAGCCTATAGGGATGCGACAAAAAAGCATATGAGCTGACATATTTCTCTAAGACTAATTCCAAGATGTCACTCACATTTTCACCGCATCAGGAAAACCGAGGCATGGATGGCATTACACTGTACGCAGGAACATAGAGGTTATTCAGTAGGAAATGAAAAAGATTTTCATTATGTATCCTATGCTGTTTTCACTTGACGTAATGTAGGAATTTAGGATTACTGTAAACATGGAGGTTGTATCTGTTGAGGAAACCAAGCTTTATTAGATACATGACAGGAAATAGGAGCAGGATGTGGATGAGGCTGAGAGCTGGTTCTAAACCACTGATGACAGGACCACATGGTGCACACCTACTTCTCGCCGAACCATAACCATAATTTATCTTTAAGCCAAGGCTGAGAAGATGCCACTGAATTCTGCTAAGCCCATATGTTTGACATTCACATATCTGGGGATAAGTCCTGCTCTGGTTTTTATAGTCTCTTGTTCTCTGGAATGGAAACTGTTGTTAGTCTAACTGGGGTCATGTTTATGTGAGTGGAGTAGCTGTTGAAGACGTGGTCTGTGTGTGGCTAAAGTTGGGTCCATGTACCTCCATATAGGCTGCCTCTTATGTCATGTGCTATGTGTAATTGTTCCACTAATGATCTGCTCATATAGGATAGTTACTAATATATCCTCAAATTACTCTTCCTACTACTGCTCTCTGCCCCTGGTTTAGTCCTGATATTTACATTCTGCCATCTTCTTCTGGATTAACAACTTTTTATCAGTTTGTGGGCTAGGCTACATCAAGCAACACCCTCATTGAGCTTACGGCAGGGGAGGCTAATTAGACCTATCAAATCACTGACATCCATGTTTCTTGTAAGCAGTGGTGGAAGAAGTACTCTAAGAAGTACTTTAAGTGCGCATGACACATGAGACACAAATTTCACAAAAACATAGTTAACACAATTATATTCAAAATTTACCAAATAGTTTTCCCTGGTTTGACACTGTTTTGTCACTAATATGTCAACAAAATCAAATCATACATTTAAATCTGGCTTTATCCATTTAGATTTTGTTGCTGAAAATATAGGCAATTTTAAAGTACATAAATTGATGCAAAACTTGAAATACATTTTCTTCTCATATTTAGCTCAGTAAAATCAGAATCAGAATTTATTGCCATTGTCAATGAAGGTTTCACAGACTAGGAATTTTCTTCAGTGTATTTGTGCAACATGAAACATGAACTTGTAATAGTGATAAATAATAAACTATGAAAAAAGGTATACAAAGGAATAAAAAATCTATAAACTATAGGGCATGCATAAGAGTATAATAAGGTAGTGAGATCTAATAATATAGCAATTTAACACAAGACAGTAGCATAAATGGTTAATTTACGGATGTACATTAGTAGCTATGTGAGTTTGGGCATACCACAGTGCAAATAGAGCAGTGCAAATGGACAGGTTATTCAGTTTACGTTAGTCTGACACTGAGTTATTAAGTGTTCATGGCTCTGATACAGAGTTATTGGATGTAATTAAGTGTTCATGAGCCTAATAGTGGAGGGAAAGAAAGCTGTTTTTGTGGCAGGAGGTTCTGGTCTGGATGGACCGTAGCAGTCCATCCAGTTTGTGTCCAGGGTGGGAAGGGTCAGCTGTGATCCGACCTGCACGCCCCCGGGTCCTGGAGACATACAGGTCCTGGAGAGATGGAAGTTTACAGCCAGTCACCTTCTCAGCAACACGCACGATGCGCTGTAGTCTGTGTTTGTCCTTAGTGGTGGCTCCAGCCTACCACACGGTGATGGAGGAGGTGAGGATGGATTCGACGGTGGTCCTGTAGAAATCCACCATCATCTTGGGCGACCATTGAGTTTCCTCAGTTTCCGCAGGTCGCAGGAAGTACATCCTCTGGTGGGCCTTCTTGATGAGGGAGCTGATGGTCGGCTCCCAGGAAGCGGAAGGAGTCCACAATGGAGATGGGGGTGGAGGAGTCTGTCAGTGTGAGGGGGGACGGTGGGCAGTGACTTTCCTGAAGTCCACGATCATCTCCATTGTCTTCTGGGCGTTCGGCTCCAGGTTGTCCACCTCGCTCCTGTCGGCAGACTCATCACCGTCCGAGATGAGCCCGATGAGAGTGGTGTCGTACAGCCAGGGGGAAAGTACACAGCCCTGAGGTGATCCAGTGTTGATAGAAAAACGTTTAAATTGATATCTCTCAATTTCATTTTTTTTCCTATTCACAGTGTCTCACCTTAAGACTTCTGCTGAACATATGACATACTGTACATGAGAAATTAATTTATTGAAGTTTTCTGTCATTTTGTCTTTTCATATAAAAGTTAGGTATTTTATGCATACAAAATTCTCTATATATTTTTGGTGACAAATATCCAAATAGTGGATAGAGCCAGGTTTTAATTTGTAGTTTTATTTTGTTGATAGGCCTATATTAGTTACAGATTTGTTCACAGGGAAATTTGGATATGTTTAGTCAGTGAATAGATCTGTAAAAAAAATCAATTTTGCCTTTTTGAAAAATAAATCAGGCTACAAAATGATATTGAAAAATCCTTCTGAACAAACTTTCAGAATGTTAAATCCAAGACTGAAAAGCATGGAGTATGTAGGAGCTACTAAAGTAGAGATCTGTTGCCACAATGTGAGAAAAAAGCATTTTGACAAAATGCTAATGGTCATTGAAGTTACAAATTTTCATATAGTTCTATGGAGAAATGTATATATGTAAATCGGGTACAGTAAACTGGCCCAAAACCTTTTGCCTGCAGTGTCTCGCCTTATAAAAGGGGAGAATACAAGTAACTTGCCTAAAATGTACTATAATACATCAATGTTTTATCCATGTATAGTTCCATGGTTTTACCTCTACTTTCTGTCACTGCTCAACCACACTAATGTAGGGTGACCAGACGTCCCAGTTTACCCGGGACAGTCCCAGTTTTGAGCCCTCTGTCCCATGTCCCTGTGATTTTATCTGAAACCATTCATTTGTCCCAGTTTTTCACCAGTGCCATGTCCAAAAGCCGCATATTTACTTGATACTTTATGACTTTTGACCAAGACAAAAATATGCCATTACAACATTACAAAAAAAGAAAAATAAAGCAATAAAAATGTGAAGAAAATTATGAAAAAATGACAAAAAAGGATGAAGAAATACAAAAGAATGATGAAAAATGAAAAAAATGACGAGAAAAATCACCAAAAATCACGATAAAATGTTTTTAAATGTTTAAAAAAAAAAGAAGAGAAAAGTTACAAAACAAAAAAAAAAAAAATCTAATTTTTGCCCCAGTTTTTAATTTGAAAAATCTGGTCACCCTACACTAAGGAGAAAATCATGTCACACTTCTAACAATCTAACAACTTCTTGGCTTGGTCGGATACACTCTATGGAAGGAGCTAGAGCTAACTGGGCTACTCATCCTTCAGCCTAAAAACAACACAAAAGTCTACCCCAGGTTTTGTTTCGTGGTTGATCTCGCAACATCAAGAACATGTGACACGGTAAAAGTAGGTAGGAAAGACTGGAGATTACATAATAATAACTTCAGTTTTTGAGTTAAGTTGCACACTGCCTTATGTTATCTCTGCTGCATGGTAATAAGCTAACGATAGCGCCTTTGCTTGTAGCTCATGTGAAGAGCAAACAAGTGACAGATAATGATGGTCTGATTGCAGGTTTTTGTAGCCTGTTCGATATGACACATTAGACAAAGTTTGAAACAGTTAAATGTAGCTACTTGCCTGGTTTGACATTTTTTTGTTTTTGTTTTTTTTAATTCATCTTATTGGACATGGGCACAGGAACTGATATACTTGTCTAGAACTAGGTAAACAATCCAAATATTGTGCTGCAGACCATATCAATGAGAAATGAGTGGGTCAGAATCCTATGTAATTTTCCCTCTCTATGTCACTAACTTACATTTTTAAAATAAAAATAACCCTTCTCCCCAACTTTGTTTCATTGTAAAAAATATGATTAATGCATTCCACAGATATTACCCATCAAACAATGTCATAATTAGGCTACAAATGGATTAAAACCTAAATCATATGCACTTTAAGCTGTGCAGCTATGTCTATGCAGCTTGTAGACACATTCATAGGCATTTATAATTTGAGTGATTGTTAATAAATCATTTACTATAGTTAACATCATTTTCAGCATTTTCCCATACAGATCTTTGGTTGGGATAGGCTTAACTTGCATAAGTGCTACTGCTGTCACTCAGCGTCACTTATATAACTTTATCATTTATTTGCTGTTTTGATTTTGGATAAATAAACTTTATCATGGATTTCAGCAGAAATGGCCTATGTCTTAAATACAGATAATGCTGTACATCATCTCTGTACAGGCTCGAAAAGCACCAGAATACGCAGAACACTTTGACATTGTCTCAATGTATGTCATTAATTTGGTCAACTTGTACATTTAATTTTTATTTTTTAATTTAATCATAATTTGGCCTGGAAAGTCCCATTGAGATCCACAGATCTTTTTTTCCAAGGGAGTCCTGGCCAAGAGGTGATTGCAACACAACCCAAGACATTTACAAAATAGTAAAATATCAATAAAAATGGCACATGTTGTTGAATATAGTTAGAAACAGCGACAGGCTGATGCTTCCATTTCCATGTCCCTCAGGATGGTGTCAAACTGAACCAAAGGTATGAGATCAGGAAGTTTAATTGTGCTCTGTAGACAATTCCCATCTGCAGGAGCGCCATACTGAAAAGCTTTTGCCCTCATATTGTTTATTGAAAACATTTTTGGCCCTCAGACAAGTGACCCCGGCTCTATTGTTATTTTTCATATTGTTTCAGGAGGTCTCAGGAGTGGATGTCTTCATCATTACTACAGTAAGACCATTTTACAATGCAACATTAAGCTATTTAAAATACATCTATGTAGGTTCTCAGTCACCTTGACTTAAACAATAACTGTATCCATCTATTACACAGGTCTGGTCGATTTCCTCTGCTCTGGGTGGCGTCCGATCCTCATCTCCACTGTGTCCAGGCTCCTCTGCAGTCAGTGCTGCAACTGTTCATCAGGTGTAATGCTGAGGTATGCCCTTAGGTGGAATGTAAAGTCCAAAATGCCACCTACAAACCCTGTGTAGTGGATGTAAGAATTTAAAGGCAATGCGTCATTTGATCTGGTATCCTCAAAGCAATGTGTTTATAATTGATAGTACTTTCAGCTTCAATGATGAGCTTTTAGGACCAGTTCGGTGTTGCTATATGCACCAAATCAATTCATGTTGAAGTGCCCCTACTTTAAAGAAATTGCTGCAGTTGTGTAAGCTTGCTTTCTATTGACTTTCTGTACACCTCTTAATGTGGTCCCCTATAAAGCTAGGGCAACTGTCGGAAAAACGTCTGTCTGCTGTTTTTGAAGCAATTAGTAGCTCTGACCATTCAGACAGCTGGCCAATTAAATGTGCTTGTGGCTGCTGCTGTTCCATGCATGTTGGCTGTGCACAGAGGTGAGTTAGCAGAGGGGAGAGATGCCAGGAGCACTTGGCTGTGCTGTGTGTGTCTCTACTGGCTGTGTGAGCAGATAAGAGTGCGGGGAGAAGAAGAGGTGCTGATTTGAGTTTATTGCACACTCCCCCGTCTCCAGCCCGTCTTTCTCTTTGCAGCTGCAGGGAGCTGACCTGCATTAAGACATCACAAACTGGCTGACGGCCTAATAGGAGCAGCTTTCTAGAGCATCTTCAAAAGCTTGTTAAACTATGGAGCTTTGGCAGTGATTTGAGGAAATGTGCTATTATGGTTTAAATAGAGCTCTACTAATCTGCGCTGGCAGAATAGAGATTCCCGGACATCACTCACATGCCCACAAAGATGTTGCTTTTCAGTGGCATATGTATCAAACCACACAAAAGCAAAATATTTAACATCTGTACATGACTTCCTTTGCGTTGAAGGGGTTGTATTCTGACCTGATCAATTGTGCATGAATCGTAAGTAGTTAAGAGACATCTGACAGTGATCTTGTGTTACTAACTACATGATGACTCAGGCCACTGGCCCCAGACAGTCAGTCTCTGCTGGTGGCAATTATAGGTCAGTGTGTGTCACATCGTTGTCTTCAATATTGTTCCACAATAATGTTTCTTTAAATATTATTGTTGCAAGTCCGAGCGTTTCAGGAAGAACTTCATTCCAGCGTTAGACTGTTTAATGCACAGTGATGAGTGATCTATAAATAAGCAATCAAGTTTACAATGTATGAACAATTATTCAACTCTTATTAAAACAACTAGCTATTCGCTGTTCACTGTGAAAGTTCTTATATGCGTCCGTCAACAGATTGTATGAGTAACATTATTGTAGTTATGGTATTGTTAATAACACATTTTATCTTTATTAATAATGGACAACATTGTGCAAAGTAATGTTTGATGTCGTTCTCAGAATCAGACTCAGCTGTTAAAGGTATAGCGCGGTAAAGCCTGTGGCAACATGTTAGCTTGGCTGTACTTTAGGACCACTCCCAACGGGGACCTGCTGCTGTTAACACAGCTGAGGGGCCTTACATTGTTGGTCCTATGTTTTAACAGGCTGTTGCTTTCAGTACAGAAGAAAATGCATGTGACCTCTGTTCGTACACAGAGGTCACAGACCACATTGAACGCCATGATCAATGGATCATGGCGTTCAATGTGGCGTGTATCTTAAGCGTCTTTTGACCTGACAGTAGCATTGTTGTTTTATTGTTTTGTTGAGAGCTGGAGAAGGACACCAAGTGTGTGCTTCACCAAGTATGGAGTGAATGAAAAATATCTAGCGTAGGGCTTTGAGACACTTGTGACACAGGCTGATAAAGCGCAATACAAATGTAAGCCATTCTTATTCACATATGACTTAGTTCTATAGTAAAGAACTGTATTTCAGATGCTACTGGTGGGGTTGATACAGCGTTGATTTTCCTTCACTAATGAACAGTGTGAAATGTGTACAATGGGTCTCATTCATGAACATCTTCGTAAAAATCTTCGTAAAATCCATACCTACGAAGGCACTGGGAAGACTCTGCGCCAGATTCATGACACACTCTTAATGGGGGTAAACTGTTCGCACCTGTGTCTTGAGGTTGGTGAATGCCAAATAGGAAGCGCGTGCGTGTTAGGACCAATTAGCATATGTCACCGCCTATCATTCGCCATAAAAGGATTAGAAGTGCCGTGTGCATCAGACTGCCTGAGGAGGAAAAATGGCCAAACGCAAGTCAAAACTGACAAACTTGGAGAATCCCAAAAGGAAAAAAAACTTAAATTCAACGGAAATCGACGTCCTTCTTCAAGGAGTAACGGAAAATAAAAAATATACTGCGCTCCACGGTGGCAGGAATGCGTGCATGTTTTTGGTTATAAGCCACCGCTTGTTCGGTCTGTTGATTCGTTATGAGCCACGGTGCCACCTGTGCCACCCGCGGCCACCTATAAAAGATCGGGCAAATAGCTAATACATTTCACTGCATGTTATACTGTATGTATCTATGTGTATGTGACAAACTAAACTAATAGCTGAATGGCCATGAAACATGCCAGAAAAGTTATTTTTACGCACCAATAAGGTATGAATGGTGTGTGCCTCCCGGGTAACGTGGCACCACATCGAGCAGGATGTATTGGGAATCCGCTATGATTTGTACATTTATTGAATGGTATTTATTGAGGTATGGAAATGGATCAGGTG
>OMNZ01018565.1:27444-62088 GCA_900303255.1 Lesueurigobius sanzi | reverse complement strand
GGAGTGAAAGGGAAAAAAAAAAACAAGGACAGCTATTGCTAGCTACTGGCAAAGAGAAACAAGCCCATGGCTCCCTGTGACTCGGAGATTTGGTGAGTTTTAATCTTCATGCACTTTATTTATTTTCATTGCATTTGTCCACCACACGTTGGAGGCTGTGTCCGTGAAAATTATGCCTTACATTAAACATTTTACACCAGTCTGTGATGTAAAAAAGGTTGGTCTAGTCCCCAGTGTCAGTGCAGTCGTTCAGTTGTGTATCACTGGTTCAGACGATACGCTCCAGTATTTTCAGAATCAGATTGCAATTTATAACTTAATCCATTTAGACCTTTATCTAGACCTAAGAATATTATTAAGGGTAGTAAGTTTCTGTCTCAGTATGTTGTTATAGACTGGATCTAACTTAAACCTAAGTCCACCATTGTGATTCATGGATGGATTCTCTTTTTAACAAAAAAGAAGAATCCACATAGAACCTACACAGACGGATTACAAGATTCTTTGTCAAACCATGGAATGGTTCGAAATTATGTTTCTCTCATCCTTGATTGTGGAGCGGGGGGAGGGGAAAGAGGGGAGGGAGGGGAGGGAGTTCAGCTTCCCGATGGCCCTGTGTACGAAACTGTTCCTCTGTCGACTGGAACTGACCCGTAGATTCCGCAGTCTCCTCCCTCAAGGCATCACCCTGAAGAGACTGTGTGATGGGTGCGAAGGGTCCCTGGCGATTTTGATGGCTTTGCGGGTGAGACGGGTGGAGTACATGTCCTTAATAGAGGGGAGAGGGGCTCCACAGATCTTCTCCGCAGCTCTCACGATTGCACTGAGGAAAATTCCTAGTCTGTGAATCATCTCACTGACGATGGCAATAGTCTATTCTGATTCTGATTCTGATTCTCGGATACAGTCCTCCCAATCCACTTCCTCTTTTTCACACACGTTCCTGTAGCTGGAGGTTTTACCATGTCAAGTGCGACCACTCCCCTTTCGGCTTTTAGTCATCGTCAGTGAAGACACTACAGTTTCTGCCTTCAGAGACAAAGCCATGGCACCAATTATCCCACTGCGTATGTGAGCACTCCTCCAGTAGCCAGACAGCATCATGTGGGCAGTACCATTACACTTTACATTTCCAAGCAGAGGTACAAAGTAACACTCAACACATTATGAATCCTTATTTGGCCTCTGTAGATCGGGTCTTTCTGTCAGTTCAGTGAACAGAAACAGCACGTTGTATTTGTGAGCCAAAGTCATTTCGCTCACATAGTTGTTTCCAGTATTTGGCAGTAAAAAGCATTTCCACTTCCCTGTTGCTGTCTGTCTGTATGTAGCAGACTACTGAAATATTTTAAAAGTCTGAAACAGAGCCCAGATACTGACAAACTCCGTGGCATTGTCATAAATAAAATGGGGCTTGAAAAAATGTTTAGCGCCGAGCTTTCCCCAACAATCTGATGGAGAATGAGATGGTCACAGAAATCCCAAGCCTCTCCAGTGCAGTCTCCTATATGCAAAAACTAGAATACATATCCCTTTGCAGTTATAACTTTAATTTCTGCGTATAAAATCTTTCCCTTAAGCATGTATAGGCCGTTACTGAACACATCGCTTCATATTACCCATATTGTGCTGGTGATTCAAAGCTCTTACAAATCAACATGAAGAATTTCGCACCATTACTGTACATCCATGTTGCATTCTCCATTTGCACCCAACAAAACAACAACCGACACGAGGCGAACAAGAAGAAATACCAAAGGAAAACAAAATGCAAAGGTACGAGGTGTGGTGCACGGCGATAGAGCCACTCTTTGAATCTTCCGCTGAGCCCATTAGTGGAGCTTTGTTAGCTGCACGGCCACTGATCTGGCACCGGCCCAAGTCCCTTTGTCGGTAATTAGACACTTTTCAGAGACAATTTACCAAGTCCTTTGTTCTTCTCCAATAGTTTAGGGTTGTGCCAATGGGATTACGAAATGCTCCGTTTGGTTCATGCATAACTGTGGGTTGATGTAAGAGTGAATCAACCATAAAATAATCCACTGTAACACCAAAACATACAACATGAAACTTGAGCAACATATACATTCTGCATGTGTCAAATTATCTGTTGTTCTGATCTTGTCCAAACAGAAAAGCTCTAGGATCATTATGCTGCACTTTGCCAGAGGTACTGGGGGAGAAAAGGAATTCAACAACAGGAAATGGTGCTGCTGTGGTAAAGAGGAAATCCCTGAGAGGAGGTGGGCCGTTTGTAGCACAAACATGGAACCAAACAGAAGAGTTAGAGTTGTGGTGATGCACACCTTTGGTAAAGTGACTACTACAGTTGCCCTCTGAAGATCAGCACACAGCAGAAAACTGCTTTGAGCCAGACCGTATCAAAACGTGGGTTGATATGAGTCACTCCTCCCAAACAGGACATGACATCAAGTCTTGACACTTGACGTCTCTTCAAGTATATTTCCTGATTCATCTTCCAGATAAATTTAACGGGTGTTTTTCTGAAGACATGCTGATACACGCTAATGAAAAGAAATGGTCTTTTCATATGTGAATGTGTAACACCTCTCAGCCTTGTAGTATTGAAATTCTGAAGTTAAAATCCTGAAATTTTAACTTCAGGATTGTAAATAGCCCTGTTCTTACTGTGTAAAACTGCATGTGATATGAGCTCATATTAAATTTTTTTCCTCCTCTTGTTATTCTTTGTGCTCTATTATTAAATAAAGAGAAAGTAACAGACAATATCACAGATTACCAGTGCAAACCTTGAAAGCATCATCATGCTTTCAGTGACCTTATACAGAGGTGTGTGCAAACTTTCTTTGAAAATTAGTTTGCATTACAAAAAGCAAATGAAATCCACCAGAGATTTAATCAGCGATAGTGAGGCTGAGCTTTATAATTAAAAAGAAAAAGTATAGAAGGCCTCCAGCAGTAAAACTCAAGAGTTCCAGCCAAGACGGATCAATGGACTAAATATTCTACTCCACAATCCTGATGAATAACAAAAGTGATTTTCACGGGCCTTTGTTTTTTGACAATAAAATTCTTTGCAAAGAAATTTCCAATTATAACATGAGCACTGTCAAATTGAGTAGAAAGCTAAGCCCGTTTGAGGATTTTGGTGCCTAGTAACCTGTACACCAAGTTTCAAAGATTTGAGTCTCGTAATTACAGTTCTACTAATCTACGGAGACAAATGAGAAATGTTTGACATTTCATATTTCTTTATAGAATCTGAAGAAATTTACAGTCTCACAACACCACTCTAATTATTATTATTACACACAAAACTGCAATCCTGTACTTAATCATACATTGTTACAGTAGTATGAGGAAACCGTGCCTTTGAAAAGTGCTCTTACATCCTTTCTCGACAGCTCACTAGCTCTTTGTATTCCCACAGCTATGAATGTTAATTTCACACCGTTCCCCTCGTCCTTCCCTGTGGGGCTATGGCACAGACTCATTTTTAAACTACCTTAAAACTCCTTTGAAAACGACAAGGAAGGAGAGATGTGAAATTTCTATTTAGACTAGTCAGAAAGAAAATCATTTCTTTTTAGGTCCTTGGAGAATTGTGTGGTTCGAAGCGACATTTGGAGTGACCTTCAAATCTCAGGTAGCAGCTTCGGTTCAGACAAAGGATATATATTAAAAAAGAAAAAAAGGAGTTGTGTGGGTGCTGAACAATAGCCAAGTGGTTAACGTGGTAGAAAAGGCAAGTTTGATCTGTCCTAGTCAAAACATGGGGGGTGGATCCTCCTCACGGTGACCCATCGCTTTGAACAAATGCTAATGTAGTTCGCAACACAGACTAAATAGAGGGATGAGGGTCTGGCGGTCTTGCCGCAGGAACGTCTTAAATAACTATATCTGTTGTAAAGTCACACATCTCAAAAGGTATCCGAGGGGCCAAAGGATATAAGCTGCTGGGTGGGATTTGGCCTGACGTTGCCTACCACTGCTGTAGGCTCGAGCAGACGTATGGGCCGGCCTCAGTGTTGCGAGTTTCCCTCCGGCGCAGACACTTTTCTCTCCCCCCACTCTTCACCGTCTTTCACACCCAACCGTCAAGGTTTTACACAGCTTACAAGCCAAAACAATCTTTAAAAAGGAGGCATGAAGAGGTGTCTTTCACACATCGTCTGCGTGAGGTAAACTATAGGATTTGACCTTACCTTGGGATCCTTATCCAGGCAGACTCGTGTGATTCTGTGCTCCGATAGGGATCTCTTCACTACTCTCCGATGCCGGAAGTTATAATAATCTCCGAAGACCTGGAAGGAGAAGAAAGCTGTATAAATCAACGGTGTACTTGCAGTGTTGTGCATTTGTTTGGGTGCTTGGAGGGAAGGAGGCAAACAATCTATCAATCCTGACCTAGCAGCTTGACGTGGCCTGACACATGAATCTCAGTGGGACGTCTGAGAGTGTACCGTATCATTACAGCTGACCCCAAGTACTCATGCATCCACAATACATGGCGGAGTACACTATTAATAATAAATACGTGCCTATAGTAAATATACTGTATTATTCAAGCTTTTGAGTCTCAAGAAGAGGTTGCATTACTGATTCATAGGCACCACATGGGCTTGGATTACAGAACATAACAGGAGTAGGGCTGAAACAACTAATCGATTATTGGGAATTTGAAATAATCGTCAACTATTTTAGTCGATTAATCGTTTTCTAGAAATAATTAACAGATTTTTCAGTCAGACAGAGCAAGAATTACATGACAAAACCCATTTCTTCTTTAAGGTAGGGTCATTTTTTGCAAATATTTATGTTTACCATTTATTATTCATCCAAGCAGAAAGCAGAATGAGTAGTCACTGAATTCTGGATGTTCTTCGCTTTCAAATGATGTCATATTCACAAGCTGTACATAAGGTGCTTGTGTCCTCATACATGTCCAAACACTAACAGTGAATCCTACAAACATTATCTCTAACTAAACTATCAAAAATGCCTCAAGCAACATCACTTTAGCTTCATGGCGTAAAAACTTTGTAAAAGAGAAATGTCATTTTCAGACACAATCGTCAAAATAATTTGCTGATTAAACGATTACCAAAATAATCGTTAGCTGCAGCTCTACTTGGGAGTGGGAAATCGAGTAAGAAGAAGTTTGCATTGATTTGTCTAGGTCTCATATTGATTTCACCACATTATTCTTGTTCACTCAGGGCTCCAGACTGGACATTTGGTTTGTGCGCTTTTGTTTTGTTTTCAATTAAATTCATAAGAAATAAATGTTGTGTACCACCCACAGTTAAAATTGTAATTTCAATGACTCTTCTAATAAATATAAATTGACAGACAAGGAAAACAAATAGGGGCATAGTATTACTTTCGCATAGATGCCAATAATATTAAAAACAGCTCCACTTGTCTCTATATACTGCCTAAATAATAAGATCAGTTGGTCCAAAACAAACAAGGAAAATGTGGGCAACACTTAACCATGTTATGTTTAAAGAGGAACTAAAGCTACTGTAAATACTATGGTTCTGAGTTTCAGTCACTGTTGTCATTGACATGTGTCAAGATTAACCGTTTTTTTACAATTACTGCTATTGTGACAGTTCAAGGGAGGTTGATTGTGAGAATTTTAGGATTCAAAGTAAATCGTTGTTTCTCATGAGCCGCAGCTCGTAATTACATCCAGTGTTAAATCCACCAAAAATAAATGAAGTCAGGTAAATAATCCAATGTGCAGAGATCAAATCCATCTTATCCATCTTCACATTAGCTTCCTTGTGTTTTGCTTGCTCTTGTATGAAATGTGCTCTACAAATAAGGTCGCCTTCTTATTGGTCTTGCCTTGAGAAGAACAGTAAGAATTGTGTGGGAGAAAGTAGACGACATGACTTCAACAGAAAAGCACCGATTCAGAACATATTATAACCGGGTCAGATCACGATACGGGTTCATATCACATCTGCCTACTCTACTATCTGAACTTCAAGCTTCTGGTTGAGAAGAAGCTCACGACGAAGCTGAGGAAGCTCACGACTTTGACAGACACCATTGAATTACGCGTTGATGCAAACGGCACTTTGCTAAAGTCATTACTATTAGAGCCTCAGACGTCTGCGTCAGACGAAAGGAAAACATTTTACGATGGCAGATAAGATATTGAAAACAAAGACGTACAAGACATTAGCGTTAAATGGAATTCCTCCAAGGGCAATATAGTGAATGAACAATTAAAGAATCACATCTGGGTTATTAAGGCCTTGTCCACACGTAGCAAGATATAAGTAAAACTGAATATCCTCCACCCTCAGGTCTAGAAAATAATTTGCATCCACACAACCTTGGTAAAAACGTATTTGGATGCACATTTAAAATTCACATTCAAAATAGCCGACCTTAACGTGCTCCTTCGCCTTTGCTCTTTGACGTGAAGCAGTACAAGCAAAACAATTGTTAAAACGAACACAGAGGGCATCCATGCTGCTTCTGCATGTAAACATAGGACGTGCGACATGCGTGTGACATCAGAGTATATTTTGTCGCAGGTAGTGCCACCGAAAACCCCAGTTCCTCTATTTTGAATTGAACATATAATGAATACACTTACACAATACAGCCATGCCTTTTCTCCACTGCATTTTCCAATTTGCCGTAAGGTCAAAGAGACTAGTTACTATAGAGAGCAGGCTCCAAAATTGACAATAAATGAATATGCAAATGATAAATAAATTCAGGGAACCAGCTGAATCGGGGGCTCGCACACAGTGGCATTCTTTCACTAACAGAGGCGCGGCTCGTTCCTTCAGCTGCTCCCATTTAATCAGAGTAAACAGGCCGATTCCCGCCCGCTGACACAAAAGTCCACCGCTGACAAAGAAAGCACACAATAAGAGAGGCAGTAACCGAGAGGGAAGGCACACTTTACGGTGATACGCAACTCCCGCAAGTCACTGTGTGCACGTATTTGAGGGAAAGCAAAAAGCTGATACCCCACAGGTTTTTCATTTAGCCTGAAGAAGCCTTTACAAGGTGTACATAAGAATGGGAGCAGGTTGTGGGTCCATTTTTCAGAGAGATAATGGCCCAGGAGGAAGAGCTGATGATCAAAGAAACGAGAGCGACAGACGCCATTAGAGGACCCTCAAAATCGCACTGAAAAGAACAAAGCACTCAGGGACAATTTAGCCAATTAAATACCAATCTAAAATACTATAGAACCAATACACAAAAAAATACTTCAATAAATTAAATAAGTAAGTGTATTATCCCTAATGTAAACATATTGAACAATGAAGCACCTGGCTCAATATTTGGAGATAAATGCCTGGGCATTGTGGTTGCTCTCTCCTACTACAGACATGTTGTTGGCCCAGTAGCACTGAAGGTAGGGCTCAATGATGGTCATGCGACTTTATAATTGCTCGGTCTACAGCTAATTCTGTGGCAGCGCCTGGTTCTGCGTTTCAAAGAGCACAATGGAAGATTTGGAGATAAATGGGGAGTATTTTTCCCCCGAAGCTGAGGTATATTTAAAAGGCCTATTGTGTCTATGCTGAAGTAAGACTGCAAAATGGGGATAGAGAGAGAGAGCTCCCTCCTCTTTATTGGACGTGCACTCACAATGGCCGCTGAGAAAGAAAAAAAAAAACTTATGCGGGTATATTCTCCACAGTTATGGCAAAGGGGATTCTAATTAGTTACCGAGATCAGCAAAGGGAGGAACTTTAGAAAGAATATTTTGTGTTACTTCACATCAAAATTTTAAAAAAATCAGGACAAACTTCTGTAAGGAGACAATAATGTAACTAAAATAGCTTAAGACCACAGATTATTTTGTATGTGTCGATTAATGGAAAGCGATCATCATCATCACACCACCAGTGAGGAGGACAAACCATGTTCCCATCTGGTGCCACCCAGCCCCACCATCTTTAAAACCATTCATTTGGCTCCAACTTATGCGGCCACACAAACCCGTTTCCCTTATCGTTCATCAACAATACACCAGAACCGAGAGCGGAGCGCCGATATTCCAACGGCTGCATCCCACTGTTTTCATGAGATTTCTCCACTGGAAAAAAAAAGAAAAGCCAATTAACATGGCATTCAATGGGAAAATGTGGAAAAGCGGGCACAGCACAACTGATGCGATAAGCCGCGCAGTGATAGAGCAGAACAGGCCATTGCTGGAGTAACACATTAATCCATCACTTCATTAAAATGCATGGTGACCCACAGTGGGAAATGAGTGTCTGCCGGTCGCTTGTTTGTGTGTTTGCTTCCAGCCGGCCCGACAAATTTACCTTGCGGGGAAGGCACTTATCAAAAGGTCGGATGACTGATCTCCAGCGGCTGTTGACGCAATTATGTTTTACAAAGAGCCAAACAATGTCGTCGGTGTTGGCTGTCGCGGAGGAACGATATGAAATTGTAAGGCGGCGAAATGTCAAAAACAAGGCTTTTATCGACGGTAGGGTTGAATAAGGAAATATTTTTTAATTGCGATTGGACTTGTGATGGTTTTGAAATCCATATTCAGTTCATGGTGCACTCTCATGTCCCTTCAGAAACTTTGAGAGAAGATAGAAATATGACCCACTAAACAAGTAGAAAAATGAGTCAGCTGGCAAATGATAAATAATTGCAGACTAATTGCTGTTTGTATGTTGCGACCATGAGGACTGCAATTAATTACACTACTCTAATAAACAATCAATCCCGGCACATTCTGTTTCCGTTTTAACCATGGCACCGCTTGATTAAGTGGTTTGACGGAAAAGGGCACATTTTGTTTATGCATTGGCGGCGGGTGATAAATTTACGAAATGAGATGTTGAGATGGCTGGGGCGATAAAAGGCCCCGAAACAGTTCTCCGCCGCACTTATATAATGAGATGGAGCCTAATTACCCACTGGGGGGAACAGGGCACAGGGCGGACACAGTGGCAGCTGGATAGTCGACTTTCTTTTTAAAGCAGGTGAAGGTAGCCTAACACACACACAGAAGCACACACATATCTGAAAGGGGTTTGCACAGCTGGCCTGCCCTAATGCCAAACTACATAATGTGGTCGTTCGCTCATTGTTTCCCTTTGTACAATTTGTCCCGGGGCTCTCGCTTGTATCTACTTATATTGAGCATTATTAGGCCTCCATGTATTTGCATTCAACTGAAATGACCGGAGAGGCGCCCAAAGCCAATAATATGTAACATAATAAAGGGCATAAGTGATGGTACTGAAAGCAAACGGAGCTCTGGAAATTCCCATTGAACTGTCCCATAGACTTTTGAAAAAGAAAAAAAAAAATTGTTTAGAATGATGGGAGTTAATACAGGATAGGGGTGGGAACCTCTAGGTACCTCACGATTCCATATAGGAGTGCACAATTAATCGCAATCAAATCGACAATTTTAAATACTGCAATAACCGAATGCCAAGGACTGAAGGTTTTTCTTTTGTCTTGCGTCTCCAGTGTTTTATGAAGCTGAAATGTAATAAATGAGAACAACGATGTATAATACTAGTTTAGAAGTACCATTTGCTGACAATACTTTATCACTTCGTCAAACCACGGCCCCAGAACCGAAACTGAATTCACCATAAGACATTTTCAATAATTGCCGTGATAATATTGTGGGTTGCAATAATCGTGAGACAAAATGTCCATATCTGAAAGTAAAAATATACATAATTAACATAAATACATAATGTTAAAATCGCAAATAAATGCCAAAATCGTGTAGCCCTAACTCGACACGCGACGCATGGCTCACGATAACCTTAAGATTTGACGATACTGTGATAATTGATATATTGCACATTGTAACATACGCAATATATCACAATTTTTAAACTAACGAGCGTTTTTTAAAATCTTTTTCAACATTTTTAACAACTACATGCTCCATATTATTTCATGACGCATATAGTTGTTTTCACATGCATTTTTAAATGAAATAGTGACAGAAAACTTCATTTACATTTAAATACACAACCGACCCATTTCCAAAACAAAGGAATTAACCACAAATTAATCATATTTATGATTATAAACACTATCAATAAAAGTTATGCATTTGTGCGACAGTGTTTGGTCCAAGTTCTTAAAATGGTAGTGCTGCCCCCTACTGTCCTGACTGTTATTGACCATTACTGGCCTTTATTTACTGAAATGTCAGCAGGCCACATGCACGCTGTGATGTGTGACTGCCGACTTTACTCTCCAGCAGCCACTGCGCTTCCTCTACCTTTATTTTTCTGTGGGGGATTAGCAGTGTCTCTTCCAAATAAATAAAAAGCTCTGGATTACATGGCAGCAGTGAGCTACTGATGGACTGTCACAAGCAACGTATTAAAAAACAAGAAACTTCCATGTTGATTGCAGTCGTTTTTGTCTTCAAGCTAATGGCCAACACTAAATAAAAATTAAAAAAAGCTCAACATTTTTTTAACAAGCTGCTTAAAAATAATGGTCCTGCCTTCAGTGTAAATATTATTTAGTTGTTTCATTGTTGTGTCATTGCTTTTTAATACTAGCCTTTACCTCAGAGATAAAAAGTTCCTCCTTAATGAGCGCAGACGTCTCCTCCACTCATCCACTCAAGTCTTTACCTCAGCTTGTGCTTTGTGACAGTCCATCAGTAACTCACTGCCGCCATGTTATCGAGAGCTTTTTATTCATTTGGAAGACACGCTGCTAATCCCCCATAGGGAAATAACGAGAGAGGAAGAGCTGACGGCATATGGCCTATTACAGAATTAAAACAGATTGACATTGGGAATATGACGGTTTAGTCATGGTCAATAAGTGTGAGACAACTTTCAAAAAACAATTATATTCAGTGTACAATTCTTGAGTTAACATTTATGTAGGGCCAACTAAGCAGGAGCTCTCCTTTCACTTTATTTCAGATTCTTTTGGTAAAAAACAATTTTAAAATTTGTTTTAAAGGCCTTACTTTTGGTGAATTTGAAATGAGAACTTTTAATACTTTTTAAGACCCTGCAGACACCCTGTTATCAGTTCAGGCAACTCATGACAATAAAACAAAATTTAATCTAAAATGTTTAAAACTTTTTAAAGGTTTATTAGACAGGACAATGGAGTAAAGAACAGGGGGAGACGTTCAGCAAAACGATGCTAGAGCCAGAAGCCTCATCAGGGTGCACAAATGAAAGGTTATAAACAGAAAAGATGTAAAAGCAAAATATTTGGTATCCTCCTTCACTAAAAACAGGTTCTTTAGTAAAAATGAATGTGGATTCCAGAGCCAGAGCTGGTTTTGAGGTCATGTTGAGCTCCACACAGTTTACATATAGCAATGTTTTTCCTATACTGATAGATCGCTTCCCAAGCTGAAATCAATAATTCTGTCACTCAGATGTCCCTCTAAACAAAGAGCCATGAGGTTATTAAACAGCGTTGATTAATACAAATGGTTGTAATGAGCTGATGAAAGATTACATGTTTGAGGAACGAGGACAGGGCGACCCGCGGTGAAAATACTCCATCTCTAGAGGCAAAGGTTGATCTCTGTATTTGAACACCCAGTACCGGGAAAGTTCGCTTCAATAACATGGAGCTTTGGGAGGCACCCATGCCAAAGCAAATGTTTGGCTGTTGGGACATAATGTCTTTCCCCAACGTGATTCGTAAATTATGATCCCTCTTTCCCAGTTCACTCTGTCGCTTTAGTTTATTTGATTAATATTCAATGTTGCTGGATACAACTGGAGAAGGCGTTGTTTATTTGGCAAGCTGCCCTGAAGATAATGTGAATGCTCCTTAAAAACATTATTAGAGTTGGTTTGCGTTCAGTGGAACTCACATGTGAAGCAATCCTGCACAAATCCCATTAAGCTGCTGACTAACTTATCGATTGACTTCGGGAGGAACAGGAGTATTTACTTGTCCCGATGTTGTGAAATTTTATCAAGGGTAGCCAAACAAATTATTTCAGTCTAGGTTCAATAAAAGAAACCCGCAGCTCCCCGTAAACAACAAGTTAAACTGGTTGCCTCTGCGTGTCATTTGCATCAGCGAATTGAGGACCACAACTTATCCATCGATCGGAGCGCGCCTCTGCTTTATGGAGTGGATAAGCGTATAAAAAATTTACAGTGAGTGTCCTGGCCCCACCGCAGGCTGTCTGCTCTGCTGTCGATCAGCGCCGTCCTCAGATGACTAACGATTCACAGCGTGGCCTCTGCACTGACACTGGCTGTGGTACAAACTAGACCATATTAGCCCCCTGTTTTTATTGTAGGGCAGCCCATCCTGAACTCCAGCAGGTCACGGCCCGCCTTATAAATCCAACAATTCCATGGGACCTCTCAGTAATATCAAATAGAAGAAGAATGAATATGAAACCACTCTTTTTAAACAATATGTAAAGTTTTCCTCATCAACTTTAGATAAAAATTGTAAATAATAGAAAGTACTACGCAAAAGAGGATATCTTAATACGTTAAAATGTCTGGTTGTTTCATATTATTGTCGGGGCATAAGACGATTTTTTTTAAGTGCAAAATATATACCTCTAGGTATATCATACTAACTTTGGTTTGTCTGTTACTGAAACTGAAATTTAAGTTTTGTTATGTTTAATTTCTGTTTATATCCATGTTTTTTACTGGAGGTTACCACGTGTTAAGCCCCCTGAGGGTTTCCGGTGGCCTCCATCACATTTTAAATCAATTGTTTATGTTGTATACTTGAATACTTGTTGTGTGTATAAGAATTAAAAAAAATAAAATAAAATAACACATAAAGTTCAATAAAGATAGAGTCTGACTGAGTATTTTATCGGCTATCAGCAGTTATAATGCAGATATAAGGCCGATGCTGTATGTTATGATATGTTCCGGACCTTGCTGGGCAAATTTTGATGGATTTTAATTCATGACTAGCCTGGTCTTACCATCCCCTCGTACTCATTTTGTTCAGAGGGTCTGGATCTTCCCAATTGAGCTCCGTTATCAGGTGGGAGGGGTCAACTCCTTTTAAACGATTGGATCTGATTTTACCCAATCGCTAGCCTGGCCTTAGCCATCCGTATTATCATTTCCGGCATAAGCTTGAGGTCACCTACAACACCCGCCTCCTCCGCTCGCTGAATGCTCCGAAGAAATTCAACCGATGTATCGCAGCCACTGAGATCAGACCCAGACTGTAACATGTAGGGAAATGATAACAGATGGCTACAGAGTTTACAGATGGCTAAGGCCAGGCTAGCCATTGGGTAAAATCATGAGTACGAGGGTACGGTAAGACCAGGCTACTGTAATATGCAATAGACCCTTTCATTGTTTGTAAACATTCTGGGCTTAGCTGGGGACAGAAAGCTAGATTCCTATCCATTTCCATTGTAGCTGTTTTCATAGCAATGATAAACAAATGTGTAACTGTTGTTATATATCAGATAAAACCTTATTTCATCCTCTCAAATATCATTCCTCTTGTTCAGGACGATATTTTTTAGTTGTGGTTTTACACTTATAGTCACCAGTTTTAGTTTAATCTTATTTCTCTTGCTCACTTCATGCCTCCAGCTGATGTCACTGATGATGTAAGCAGCTAAAGGGTCTATAGGGCTACAAATTGTAATGATTACAATAGATTAAAATGATACAATAAGAAAAATATGAGCCCTAACAAAGCGCCCCCTGCTGTCACAGTTCAACACTGACACAATTTACACTGTAGCAGCCTTCTATTTTTTTTTTTTAATCAGCCTTCAATACCGGTGGCAATCGCTATTCCAATCACAACCACAAAAAAATCTGCATCAGCCTCAGAAAAACCCTTATCGGTCGGCCTCTAATTAAAAAACATGGACCCTACTTTGGGAAAACACTGGTGCAGGGTAATCAGTGCACAATTTGTTCAAATAGCAAAGACAATAATGATTTGAATATGAAACCGTTACATAATGAAGAAGCACCAATCATAACATTTTGAACACACTGTAGTAAGTCATCAGAGGTAGAGCGGGACATTTGTGCTGATATTGGTTCAGGTGCTTCGTTGGGAAAGCTCATGCATATTTCTGTGCCCAGCTGCTGCCTGAACACTGTTGATCTACAATGTCCCAGTGGGCCACATGCACCTGGCAGCAGAGACTCAAAACATGCCGTTAGCCAACATCAAGGTGTGAGCACAGTCTCTCTGCAGAAATTCAGCTGCTGTTTGGGTCCAGTTCCGGTGTAATCCTACAGCTTGCCAAGACCAAAGTTAAGTCTGATAAGAATGTGTTTGATGATTTAATACGGTGAGAAGGGGCTCAAAAGTTACGTCAGATCAGGGGAGCGGCCTGTAAGCCTTTTCAGATATTATATAATAATTCAGAATTGTCTTTATCGGAATTACAGATACGATTTGTTTATTCTGTGTTGAAATAACCATGTGCTATTTATTACATAACAGCGATACAATTATTGCATTCATAAAACATGCGCGCGAGGTCCCAAGCAAAAACTCCTTTCACCATTTTGTCACAGGAGTTCTTTCATCACTTGTTTCCATTTGACCCTATATAATAGTGCAGAGACAATTGAAGGTTTATAGAGCATAAATCATGCAGGCAAGAGGAGGCATCTTTTCCTTCAAAGCCTCCGACTTTTCTCGGACTGTGGCCTACTTTATAAGCACAATCTTTACACAAGCTTGAAGCAAAGATTTATTTCTTCTGTTGAAATAACTATATGTTATGTATTACATCGCAAAAAGGTTGAATTGCATTTATCAACGTGTACTTTTGAGGATCTCTCGGTATAAAAGGCAATGAGTCTTTTTTTAAAGATTTTGGAAAATATCAGTAATACCAACAGTCACTCACATTATAGAATTTTATTTGCGTTGCAGCAGGTTACAATACAGCTCTACGAGACAGACACGGTTTAGAAAGAAATTTTCCAAAAGAAAATTGACAAATATTTTCCCTGATACTTATTTGGTAGTGGTTGGATTCATGTCTGATGAAGGGCTTTGACCCGAAACGTCACATCTGGTGTAAGCAATAAAAGAACTCTGTGGGAGCAGCTGGCTGTGCGGATTTTTTTCCTCTTTTTACATTGATTGTTGTTTGATCCGGCACGCCAACTTTGAGGACTGGGATGTGCATGTTTTTATCTTCACCTGGATTCACAAACCTGCCATATTATGTAGGGCTGAACGATATGGACAAAATGTCATATCTTGATATTCATGCCAGATATCTCGATATCGATACGACTACAGGTTTGGTGAAGAGTTGTGTGTGTGCGCTTCGTCTCCCTTACTCCCGCCCTCCTATGTTGGTCATTGGTTGACTCCACCTGTCGATCCACAGTAAGCATAAAATAAGGGTTGTGGTTGGCTGGCTGTAGTGGTGCATTCAAGGGCAATTGTAAAAATGATGTTTATTGTGACTGCCAGAGCTGTGCATGCAGGGCGAGCCGCCCCGCCATGAGCTCCCCCCGCCCACTCTGAACGATCTATTTTTAGGTCTATTAATATGCAGCGCAAATCACCGATCGCCGAAACACTACATCCGTTATTAAATCCATTCCACTAATCCATTAGAAACTCGTATATTTTTAGAAATCTGGTCCGTATTTTCCGACTGTCTTTGCCTGCTAAACCCAATCCGCGACTGGGTTTTTTTGATGATCCGGTCCGTGTTTTGTGCGTAACTCCCCGGACCACACAGAACAAACAAACAACGGAGAGGCAGAGACCAACAGGTAGGTTTGAGATTGTTTAGATGACAATGAAATTAACTTTTAAGGCCACTGACACTTTATAAATAATACAATCCAAAACAAGCCAAATCTAGCTGTTGAGTTGAAGCTGTGACTTTATTTGCATCACTTTTGAGTCCTAATTTTGTTAAGCCCAGTGAATTTAGCCTCAGAAAAATAAAGTGACTTTGATTTACTTATGCAAAATTGCATGTGACCAATTACATTAACTGTGGAAATCACTGCTGTAAAATATTATGCATAAACACAGCCTAATAGATAGACATAAACTATTGACCCTGAAGGTCAGTATTGTCTCAATCACAGCACAATACATATGTTATTGAAATACAGTAAAACAGTACAAAATTAAAAGACAGTATACATGGAGTTTCTTGTCAGAGCTATGTCTATAATGGCATTAGGGACTAAAGAGCTCCTCACTCTGTGGACAGAGCTGGGACAGCAGATTTCTGTTGCATTCTCCTTAGACATAGAAGTGATAGAGATCTATTATAATCAAGATGCTTTACTGCTACTAAAAATTAGAAATATTACTTTACTGCTACTAAAAATTAGAGATATTTTATCTAGCAAAAAACAGTATTGCTGCAAATAACAGCATTTCTTCTCCTCTCCGCGACACATGTCCTCGTCGCATACAAATCTGGCCAGACCCCCCCTGCCTAACCAAAAAACCTAGGGGAAACTCTGAACTAAAACTAGAAATGGTGTATTGAAATTGATTAGATTAGCAATTTCATATCAAGACACATCCAGGGAGCAAGGTTTTAAACATAATAATGGATATTCTGTTGTTTGCAAAGGACACTGTAATGCCTGAGAAAATTGCAACCTTTTTGATTTGCCAATTCCAAACATTCAAATTGTGATTTTGATTTGTCTGCAATATTGTCCGCATTTTGAGGTCAAACATTAAGCAGATTACAAAAGCTAGAAAAAACAGCGTATATAATCGGTGAGCTGAAAACCAAAAGGTCATTGTGTTGGGGTCAGTTCAACAGATCACCAAAAGCCACGCTCCACTGGGAGTTTAAGGACATTAATAGTGCACACTACCACCAGCACCTCTGATAGTAATGAGCCTCTATTCCTCCATCAGACCCATATTTCAGTCAAAGAATGACAGTAATTAGCACAATGTGAGGTCGCTCCACACAAAGACAAAGACAAGCCGTGTTTTGTCTACACGTTAGCATATGGCCTCGGGCCTCGTGCCGGGGCCTCTGCAGTGATTGCCATTATATAAGGAAAACAGATAAAACCTGCTTTGGAAAAATCTTACTTCGACAGAATTAACAAGAACTGATGAATAAGCATGAGGACATAAATTAAACATGCTGGTGATTCACGAAAAGTGTGCTACTCCAAAAAAATTATGCAAGACCGATTTACATGACTAGGCATCTATTTGAGGTGTGAAGACTCGATATTAGAAGGGTATGTGAGGCATGTGGGGAATGCGAGGTTGTAGCAGTTCAAAAACGTAGTTAGTGGCTTTGACAGCTGAATCCAATTCATTCAAGCCAAGTTCTGTTTCATTTACCTTGGGAGTCTTTAGAGATTGGCCTCCAAACAGGTCAAGACGGTTTATTGTCTTCAATTTAAATCTAATATGTTAATAATCTGTTGACTCCCCAAAACCTTTTCACACAGAGAAAATGAAGACGGTGCACGGGGTGATTGCCAGTGGGACAGCAGCTAATAAGATTGAAATTTGGTGTCTAATTTTATCTCCCCTTCGTACTCGGGGAGCGGTGATCGAGCAGGGCGGCTGGACCGAAATACCAAACAGGTTCATCTGGCCCCGCCGGAGCACTAGCGGGGCCATTTAGGGAAGCTACACTCTCTTAATTTTCTAACAACCATCTCCACAGGACCTGCACTTTTGTCTCCTGTGCCATCCCAGGTACGGGGCACATTCACTCAGTTTAATAGACCATCACACAGCCATCCCAAGTGCACACCGGTCCCTATGTGCACATTCGCTTCAGGCCAGCGTTCGTCAAATTGTGATGCAGTTACAGGGACTTTTTGGTTCAGGTGGAACGCAGTCTACCCTGGTTTATAGGTTAGTCAAACTTAACAACTGGCTAGGCACATGTTTAGTGCCAATTTAGATTTGCTATTGTACATATACATGCCTAGAGCTGGGTACTGTTAAATGGTTTCGAGAAATGTTTTTAGGTACTAATGATATTGGACAAAAAATGTACCGAAAACTGGTACTGAAAAATTATTTTCCTTTAGATCAGGGGTGCCCAAAGTGCCGTATTTTCCGGACTATAAGTCGCTCCGGAGAAAAAAACATATACAAGTCATTTTTGGGGGTTGAGGGATTTATTTTGCAAAATCTAAGACCAAGAACAGACATTTCATCTTGAAAGGAGAGTTATAATAAAAACAATAGAATAGAGACCAACAGGCTAAGTGTACAGTATGCTAACGTAACACATTGATGGTTATTCAGCTACACGAAGCATAAACAACAAACTGAATAGGTGTCTGGTATGTTAACAAGACATAACAGTTTTTCAGATACAGTAACTATAGCATAAAGAACAGAATCAGTGTGAAAATAATGAACATGTGAAATTATATATTTCAATATATAAGTCGCACCTGAGTATAAGTCGCAGGACCAGCCAAACTATGAGAAAAACTGCGACTTATAGTCCAGAAAATACGGTATTTTACACGGAGGGCCAAAATGGAGACGATCAGCGAGCAAAAGACCAAACGCAATACTGTTTTTACATGAAGAAAGACCTAATTTAACCATATCTATGATTAAAGTACCCTTTAATAACTGTGCAATTGCGTTTGAGTCCTTAGTCACTAGAAATAGTCTATTCAGTCAAATTAATCAAAGTACACTGCAAAAAATTATAAAATGAAGGTTAAAATATCTTCTTCCAAGAAAATTGAACTTATTTTTAGATTTGTTTTTTGCACTGTGTAGATACTCCTTACAATCTCAGCACCATCTCGAGGGCCGGATGAAACCCTTTGGAGGGCCAAATTTGGCCCCCGCCCCCCACCGCTTTAGATAGAAAGTTTTCATGCCTGGCGCATCCTGAGAGAGCACTAAAGAAAATTACTTGGTCGTTTCAGATCAAATAAATGACACAAAAATGAAAAGAAATTGTCTTTTATGGAATAAATTATCCTTATTGTTCGGGTTTTATGGTTCTACATGATTTAGTATGAGTATTGAAAAAAGTATTGTTCAGGTACCGGTATCGTAAACCAAGTATTGTGTTAATTGAATGGTAGCCAGCCCTATAAATCCTGGACATAAACCTAATTTAGTCACTGGCTCGAGATCAAAGACATGATATTTCGACAATGAATGATTGCTTTTCAAGTTTAATAAGATTCGGCAATTCCAGTTTCAATACATCCTCTCACGCTTCGTTCCAAAGTGAGGGAACAGTGTCAGATCGGAAGAGAGAGAGCTGCTCCAATCAAGCATTATGTGCCCAGCTGCACACAATTCACATGAAACTGAGCTTCCACTGAATTCTCCGGCTGCAGACGCCCCGAGGCTCTGCACGTTACAATCTGTGATCCCATGAGTCGGAAAAGCGCCTCCAACTCCGTCCTCTTCCTGTTAGTACAGAAGGTGACGCGGGGTGAAAAGAGTCGGTAACTAAAATAAAGCGCACCGCACAGATGGCGAAGGGGAAGCCCTCCAACGATGTTTCACCACAGTTTCCATAGAGCTCACAGAGAGTGGTGTGATCTTTGGTTTATCAGAGTGGGATCTCGTGAATGAGTGGGAGGTAGCAACGCTGTAGTGGTGGGTTTAGTCAGAATAATAACACCATCAGACTTGTTTAGAGGTTGTTTCCTGTTTGTGTGAATGAGATTAGGGAGTATGATTACAGGGATTTCAGAGAGCAACACATTCACAACTTTTTACACACCATTGTGTCTTTTCCACGCCGAGGCTAATTATACTGCTTTGGTATCAAGCAAATTAGCTTGTGTGTTTTCTTACACCAAATATGGCCAAAGTTTTGATCCAAGGACCACATCGTGTTTTCGAACTTGCCAGGGCCGGACCGGTTTCGGTTTGAAGTAACATTTTCGAATAGACCTTTAATACACAAAGCAAAAGCATTGAATTGAAGCCGTAATGTGTTATTTTTCATTTGCCCAGTGCATATTGGGCTTGGTCTTGTTTTTCGTGGGCCCCACCATGAGTCACAGTACTGTAGACCAAAGAGACCACAACTGCAATCGCAACAATTTGATTTGCATGAGCAAATCTTTATCCATCAGATTTAATATACACAACCGCTCAAAGGCTTGGAGTCACTTTTAGTTTTGTTTTCAAGACTATTTACATTGTATGATTCTCATTGAAGCCATTAAACTATGGACGAACACATTAAAAAGGGTGAAATAACTAAAATATTTTTATATTCTAGATTCTTCTAAATAGCGCTTTGCTCATTTTCCACTTTCTTTTGCTCTTCATTAGGTCGTGACCTGAAATGGTTTTGAACAGTCTGAACTGAAAACCATTTCTGGTGACTACATTGTGAAGCTCATTGAGAAAATGTCAAAAGTGTGAAAAGCAGTGATCAAAGCAAAAGGTGTGTTTTGTTTAAAAGTTAAGTTACCATAATCCCATGTGTTCATGCTTTCAGTGAGAATCTACAATGTAAATAGTCTTAAAAATAAAGAAAAACAGAAGTGACCTCAAACCTTTGAGCAGTAGTGTATCTTCAATAAACATGGTATTTTATTGCCAAGTACCGTATTTTCCGGACTATAAGTCGCACGGGAGTACAAGTCGCACCAGCGAGAAAATGCAACAACAGGCTGAATAGGTGTACAGTATGCTAATGTAACACATTGATGGTTATTCAGCTACACCAAGCATGAACAACAAACTGAAAAGGTGTCTGGTATGTTAACGTAATATATTAATTCATATATAAGTCGCACCTGAGTATTAGTCGCAGAACCAGGCAAACTATGAGAAAAAAGTGCGACTTATAGTCCGCAAAATACGGTACTCATGCATATCATGTCAATGTAATTACGGATGATTGTCTCATTTTCACAAAGAATCAAAAAGGTTTTCGCAACACAAAATCTGCCCCAGTGCAAAACAGTGGGATTCACAATAGACTAAACACATTTTAGAAACCCAGCTACAACTCTTTCACACTTGAGCCTCAGTCTCTCACTTTCGGTCAGAATTACGGCTGAGCAAAGTACCTGGAAGAGCCACAGTCCATTTTAAGAACACGTCTGATGTCTATCAGAGAAAGAGTGCATCCTGTAAATGAAGGATCAGTTCCTAGAAAATGTCTTGACTGTTAGAGGGCGTCCACCCACAGATTTCGAGAAAGAGCTGCTGCGAAGTAGAGAAAAGAATCTGCTCTTTCCTTGGTTTACCAGCTTCAGCAAAATAAATACAACATTTATTCAAACAGCATCCTCACTGCCGTTACGATGCTCGTGGCTTTATTAAAACTAGTCATTTCTGTATTGATCAACAACATTCCTCATTTGTGCATGCAATTTCAAAAAGCACATAATGACCAAAACCCCCAAAACTGAATCAACTAAAAACTGGTAATTACTGGGATAAGTAAAATGGATTGCTTTAAAAAAAAAAAAAAAAAAACACTCAAACAAACCGTGAGTCCCATCTTAATCTTCATTTTCTTTGTCTTCATAATGAACATGTACAAACAAAGTGTCAATAATCAAAAAAGTTTGAGAAAATGTTCAACAAAATAGTGGTTGCAAAACGGTGAGGAAAACAAGGAAAGGAAATCTTAATCAAACTGGAACTGTTAATTACTTTGTGTTGATAAGAGGCAGACATTATTAAGTCGCATTCACCTTTTTAATGAATGAAATACAAACAATTAAATGAAAACAATTAAATTAAATCAAAGGGAAAACAAAGTCAATGTTTAGACCTCTCACTTTTGGAATGCAAAAAAACTGCATCAGGCGGGAACACAGAAATATAATTCAACAGTTAACTCAATATTTCACAGACTACATATGTATGAACTTTCTGAATATTGACTCGCTTATCCCAGTCCTTCCCAAACTCCAGCAGGTCGAGGCCCCCCTTATCAATCCAACAATCTAAAACAAATATTCTGTTTTACAAGTATTCATGGGGTAAAAACATCCTTTCTGATCATTTCCAGGACGTGATGAAAGGGCCCTGGGAGTGTTGTGACGGTCTGAATGAGTTTTGGTCGTTAAACAGCGTGGCACTGCGGTCCCAGCTTCGTACCTCTGGGTGAGTCCCCACAGAAACAGGATGTTGGCTACAAACACAAGACAGAGGGCCAATCAGGACCCCTGCCTTGTCCACAATCTCAGCCTCAGCGGGACGGAGCAGAAAACAGCACAGCCCGCAGCACACGTAACGACAGCAACTGGAACTGGCCTAAAGGAGCAGGCACTTTCCCCGTTTTCCCTCAAGACGAGATACTGACGAGATACATCAGCATGAGTACCCAAAACTGTGTCGACTTGTAATACAGCCACTGAACAAATTGGTAATTTTAGTTGAATTTACAATGCGGCCATATAAATTGATTGGATTTGTTTTAGGTGTACAAATTGGTTCATGTTTATTACTTGGTTACAAAGTGATCAATCCTTTATGCTTTCAGGTCTCACAGTACAAAGTATTTCATGCATTTCATTTTAGTGAAGGCATCAGCTTTTACCACTCACTTTGGTTCACCAACGCCTACACCAAGGATAGTTTTCAGTGCGCTGACACAAGAAATTGGCTTTACATAACAGCAACAAAAGCATCACATAGCACTTTTGAATATAAATCATGATCAGAGTCATGTCCTTGCCTAGTTGTCCCAGGTTTGGCCAAGTGAACAATATAAAATTATTTTAATGCCATCATAGTAAAATTTAATGCCTAATAATAAAGTGAGGGAGGGCAAAAGGATAGAGGTGGACAGTTTGTGGAACGTGGGCTATAAGGTTTAAACATTTTACGCAAAATTAGTTGGGTCAAGTCATTTTTATGAAAGAGTAGAGTGGGGCATTGATCTCAATCTGCAAAATGGGGTGGCACAGTGGCACAGCGGTTAGAGCTCAGGGTTCACAGTAAAGAGGTCCTGGGTTTGATCCCTGGGCCGGGCCTTTCTGTGTGGACAGGGGGTGCTCTGGCTTCCCGGACCACTAAAAACATGTACAATGGGTCAGAATGAATGAAAGTGAGAGTGAATGTTTGGTACGAGCAAAATTAGCAAAATGAAAAAAAAAACATATAAAACAAAACACATTAAAAGCAAATAGACACAATAACAGCTTAAGCATCAAAAGCCTGTCTAAATAAATGAGTCTTTAGCTGTGTTTTGAAGACAGACAGTATGATGGATCGCAGCGCAGGTGGAAGAGCGTTCCAGAGCTCCGGCGTGTGAACCAAAAAAGCTTGATCACCCACTTCTTACAGCGCGACCTGGGAACCACAGAGATGTTTGCTCTGAAGAGCGCAGAGCCCTGACAGGATGGTAAAGTCAGTAATTCTGTGAGGTAGGCTGGTCCCAGGCCATTGATGGCTTTAAAAACGAACAGAAGGACTTAAAACTGGACCCTGAACTGGATTGAGAGCCAGCGTAGGGACCGGAGTGATGTGTGCATGTTTTGAGGGGTGTTGTTTTTTTTTGTTTGTTTATATTATTATATTTTTTTTAATATTTGTATTTATTTCATTTTTATTCATTTTTACTTATATATATTTATTTATTTATTATTTATTTGTATTTATTTATTTTTATATATTTTTTTATTTGTTTATTATTATTATATTTTTTAAATTTTATTTTTTTATTGTATTTATTTTTTTATTACATTTTTTATTTTATTTATTTATATGTGTTTGTTTATATTTTTTATTTATTTATTAATGTTGTTTTTGTTGGATTTAATGTTTTTCAATTTTATTTATTTTTTATGTATTTATACTTTTTTTTTAAATTATTTTTAAATAAAGGAAGAGCTGGAGGAAGTGTGCGTGTCTGTGCATCTCTGCTCAGACTGTGGCTCTGCGACCTGGCCCCCGATAAAGCGGAAGAAAACCACTAAATCAGGCTAAAACAATTCTCACACAATGATGAAATAAAGACAAACTCTCAAACTGTAATACCTTTTTGTTGAATTGACTGCATTTAAGTTCCTAAATTTTTGAATGACTGAAAACCCTGCCCTGTTGTCTCTCTTCATCTCTGTGACCGTGGAGGCATTCAGGGACGCACAAATGGAGAGAAGCACATGGGTTTTTTTTATCCCTAAAGCATGCTTGGATATATACAAAGCTG
Source organism: Lesueurigobius sanzi (assembly GCA_900303255.1). Classification (NCBI taxonomy): domain Eukaryota; kingdom Metazoa; phylum Chordata; class Actinopteri; order Gobiiformes; family Gobiidae; genus Lesueurigobius; species Lesueurigobius sanzi. The sequence continues at coordinate 38,018 of OMNZ01018565.1, read as the reverse complement.
ACTGGTGCAGCGGCTGGACAATGAGGGGAAGAGCGGCCACAGTCATTTCCTGTCGTTTCAGTCTGGCATCACCGATACTTGACCTGGAACTTCACATTCACATCTAAAACAACAATTTTTTTACGCAATGAGATCTTTTTCTCTTAATTTAAGTGTTATATATGTCCCATTGGCAGATTTCTTGAAATTAGTTACTCAAATTTCAAGAACATTTTATACCTGTTCTGCTACACTATGACAAAACCTTTACTTCATAGACACAAAGCATATTAGGTAATAATTTCATGCACGTTTCCTGCATCCAAACACATAAAGCCTTCCCATAAGAAGTGTGCCAGGAAAAGATAGTCCTAAAATAGAGGAACAAGCAAACAACCTAGTGCCAAATAAGGAACATAAAACTGTTTGTGGCCGTGTTGTGTAGGAGGAGGGGGAGAAATGCCTTCATAAACAGACGGTATTACAGGTCTGGAGAGCAGTGGGAGGGAGCCTGTTTTCTGTGGGCCAAACACTAAACCCACTTGTTGGGAAAGCGCCCTTCGAGCTAAACTCAGCGCACGACACCATAATTGTATATTTCCTGGTTTTACGGCGCGTGTTGGGAATTCAAGAAAAATGTGCGCTCCGGGGCAAACACCGCGTCCGTCCGCAACATGGCAGTGTCCAGGGGCAGTCCAGACCCGAGTTTGAACCTGCGCCCTGGGAATGAGACCCAGGCGCCAGAGAGAGCTATACCACAGCAGCAGCAGCCTCTTCAAAACATTAGCAGTGTTCTTTGAGCTCAGGCCACTTCCAGAGAGAGTCCAAACTAGACGTGGGCAATGTACTGTCTACGAGATATGGAAATTGTTGTTTTGAAGATATGCAAATGTGCAATATCGAGGCTATCTCCAATGTCAGGGAATCAACACTGCCATACTATACTATGCTGTGTAATCTCTAAAAATATGGTATGATAGTGTTCTTTCAGCACTTTTGTAGTCTAAATTAAGATGTTTGCCAGCCCATGTTTTCATATTTTTGATTGCAAAAATATTTTTTGATTATCAAGAAAGTCAACCCCTAGTTCAAACTAGAGGTGGGCGATATTAGACTGTCTTATGATCTCAAGAGCCGACGATCTGTCATTTCTGCTAGGAAACCCAAGGCCTGAACTTTCAGCAACACAATGACAGTCGCTAATGTGAGTGTTTTGGCTGAGAGCCGCTCCTCTCCCGTACATACCAGGGTTTCCCGCAGAGCTTTCCTGCTTAGGCGGCCGCCTTAGCAACACAGGAGTCAGGACTCTTCAAAAAATATATATAATATATATAAATATATATATTTTTTACAAAGTCTGAATCCGATATTTGTACTGTTCTCATTCCAGATAGCTATAAAGAGGTTTTCTATCTAATAAGATACAGTATAGTGTTGCCATGCTGTTGTTATGTTGGGGGACCCACTGTGGCCCTTGCATCTAAAAGTCTGCCCATACCTGATGTAAATCCTAAGTGTAACCCTTTGCTTGTATAATAAAAATAACATTAAAAAAAAGATAGTGTTATTTTTTTACTCAGGAGTTTTAAAGGAATAGGCCACTATTTTCTATACTGAGATACTGTATGTTCTTACCTGAGCTTAGACGAGTTGATGCTTACCCGTCTGATCTTTGCGCGTGCCCTCAGTTCCATAAATAGACTGAAGATGTTGTTAGCATTAGCCTCTGCTAGCGTATTCCTTTGGGGAAAAACTGGGGTGAAGTTAGAAGCCACCAAGCTCTTCCATGTTTTCCCTTTTTAAATATGTTTCTGTGAGTAGTAAACAAACCAAGTATAGTTATACAACATTAAACCTGTTGAGTTTCTAAGCTAAAAAGGGGTACTAGATTATAAGCCGCAGTAATACATCCACTCTCACACTAGGAGTGAAGATATTACTGCGCTGACGTCGAAGCGCTCCTAGGTTAGTGTTATTACGCTTTACAATACAGTACCACTTTTCATCAGCTTAGAAAATGGACATGTTTAATTTTGTGTAACTATACTTGGATCGTGTAACTACTCACCTAACCGTATTTAAATAGGGAAAACGAGGAAGAGCTTGGTGGCTTCTAACTTCACCCCAGTTTTTCCCCAAAGGAATACGCTTGCAGAGGCTAATGCTAACAACATCTTCAGTCTATTGCGGGACTGAGTGCAAAGACCAGACAGGAACGCATCAACTCGTCTAAGCTCAGGTAAGAACATATCTCAGTATGGAAAGTAGTGGCCTATTCCTTTAATGCCTTTTTATTCATAGTGCAAGTTTGAAATATAGGCCTACGTATGTTACTGTGTTGATTATTACAAACTTGAAAAAATTAGTGTAGCCTACTTATATGTCTTTAGTGTGCAACTTAAGTTAAATTTATCATCTTTAAAAAATTGTGACAAAATCAAGATCATGATTTTATAATTCAAAATCGTGGTATTGTATTTCCTCCATCTCGTCCACCCCTAGTCCAAACAGACCATAGTGTGACGACCCTAAATATCACTCAAATCAACACATTTTATGACTTCAGTACCATCACCTGTGAACATGCTTAAGGTGGTTCGACAATTTGAGACACATCCCATTCATAAAACATACATCATGTTAGATTAGGGCTGGGTGAAATGATGATAAAAATCAAATCGTGATCTTGTCTCCAGGACGATCTGCTTTTTTGGCGACATTGTCATATCGTGATTCAGTGGTTTTTATGTTTAACGCAGCTCTGAGCTCAAATACTTTCTCTCCACTCACTGCTTATACTGTCAGGATTAAGCCAGAACTAAACCAGGAGAAAACTCGGTCTAAAACAGGTCTAAAATCAGACAATATCACGGACTGAATCTGGAATAAACCGGGATTAAACCAGGACTACACTCTGTCTGAACGAAGAAGCAGATGGCTTTAGTCGCTTTTAAAAGACAACATACACATGAATCGCGAGAAAATCTAAATCGTGACTTAATCTGAAAAAAATTGTGATTAGATTTTTTGGCCATATCACCCAGCTCTATGTTATATTGTTGTATATTATGATGTACGGCGTGTGGCACACCGCCTCCGGATAAAAAATGAATGCACTCCAGTAAATGAGCATCGATTGCAAAAGGACAAAAGACACAGGATTAATTGTGTACATTATCTATTCCTGTAAATAACATGTATTTGGGATTTTTTCAATACAAATATGCAATTAGCGCCAGAGTAATCACTCATCAACGTAAAATGGCCCATCATTTATTCTGAAGAGATTATTATGTACTTTTAGACTGCACATCATTTATCGTTGGTAAAAGCTTTTTTAATTTTCGAAGCCACAGAATGCATTCTTGATAACAGTGTACTGTACGTGCGCAATCCAACATTATGATATTGATACCTCGACATCCCCGGTGGCAGTAGAGTGAAAATTATTCCGTCAGCAGAATCACAGCACACAATAAAGAAGGATGTACTCAGTCTTCAATGAAAAAACTCAAGCGGCTTAGACGTGTAATGACGGGAGGAAGGAGCACAAATCATTGATGCATTCCTTACATAAAATATTCATGAACTCTCAAAGCCTTTACAAGTGATCTGATCCAGACATTATAAACCATCCCTCTAGTAGCAATGCTGACCTAGAAGTATACAGTGAACGTGTGCCTCATAAAATACATGCTATAACTCTCTGCGAGAACAAACCTCCTCTTTGAAAAAACAAGCTCTACCTCCAGCATTTCTGATGGATCCATTTCTGCCAAGTTGGCGGGTCTCCAAAGCATCCTGGAAACATTTGAAAACAAATAAGCGCCTCCTCAGCGCTCAGCGGCGTGAGGGAAACAAGAAGCGCCACGCAAGGCAAGAGCCAGAAAATGAATTTGAGGTGTAAAAGAAAAGGATGTTTCTATCAAAGAGCATTCAAGGGTCGAGGACACAAAGCAACTTCATCAACGTCATTGAGAGTCAAAACGCACATGTTAGCAGAGTTAAACCAAAATATAAAAGGAATGTACAGTGCGTCTGGTGAGTGAACACTATGTACACTGAGTCATTACAGAGAAACACTCTTTAATTTAAAAGCCGCAGAAGCAGAAACCCTGAACCTACTCAAACAAAACCTGTTTTTCTAGTAGACGATGTGTTTCTGTGAAAGACACCTGATCTGAAATGCAAGATGCAACACTACCACTAAACTGCGTGGCTCAAAACATTAGCTCTGTAACAACTCCACGGGATTCGTGTTACAAAGGAGGAAAAAAATCACTTGCAGACTTCATAAAACACAGCTCCACCCACAAGCTGCATTCTTCCCCAGCTCCTTTAGGCCAGTTTCCCAAATGTTCACCTCCTTGTTTTCATTGTAAAAGGCTTATCAGATTTGGCCTTTTCAAATTGCACCATGAACAAGCGCTGCTCCTCCCAGGTCATCTCTTTACTGTTCGTATTACAGCCGCACAGACACCACGTACAGACCAGCTGCCCACGCTTCAGCATAACACCAGGCTCCTGCTGGTCGTGTCTGATATAAAGATTGATTCATATAAAAGGGCAGCCCTATAAATACATTCAGTCTAGTCTCAAAAGCAAAACAATCCGTCGCAAAGGAGCTGTGTCTCATGGCGTTTGGAGAAAGAGGAAGTACAACATTTCTCAAATTTACCAATTTGTTTCCTCATTTTGTCTGCTTGACTGACAGTTCGCCTCAACTATGAGAAATGGCCAAACGTGATCTCAGAAAATTTTATTTATTGAAAGCTATAATAACATTAACAAAAGATCAGGGTATAGTCAACCTGGAAACTGAGTCGACTTAAACTGTTTTCTTTGAACCTTCTTTCTAAATTTAGTCTTGGATCTCAGTGGGTTTTTCTTTTGAGACAGACAAAATAGGTCAAATTCTGCCTGTGCTCATTGGGGTACAACTCTAACATTAGCAGCAGGAGTCCTATTTAGCTCATTTGGAAACTGGCATCACTTCAGAAGTCTTGTGTAATTTCAAATGGGCAATTAGGTTATTTTAAAGAGCATTACACGAGTTTCCAACTAGGAAGATTTCTACATTCATGGTTGTTTAAGTAATTTATCAGAAGGCAACAAGGTGTTCTTAAATCACAGCTGAAATTCATAAGAAGATATTTTCCACATGAAAAGTACAAAACCCTTTGCTATTTTGTGAAATTCCTGAAATACCTGCAGCTGTTGTGAGCGTGCCTGTGCATCCAGAGAATGAGCTCACACTTGAAGTGGTGCTGTCCCCTGAGCACATCTGGCTTGTGTTACAGCTGTGACCTGTGCGGTTCATCCCAGCCCCCCATCACTGCACTGCACTGCTCTGCTCTGTCGGGACGGCCCAGTAATAACCACTGCTGTTCTCGGGGCTCCTGCTCATTCCCTCCGTGAGACAGGCTGGGTACGGCCTCCCGCTGACTAACAGCTTATTCTTTAGGAACTGAGAGAAAGCAGAGGTGCTGTACACAGACATTTGAGTCATCCTAAATGTATGTGGCCAAAAACCCACACAGAATTTGCTTTGTTAACTCCTACTCAATCAATAAAACAGATTGTAGCCTTGTCGTACACTACGCAATTCCCATGTCCTCGCAGTCAGACATCCGGGAACTTATACTCCACCTCCCCTTCGTTACAAAGGTGTAGTGGCAAACATCAGTCAGCAATTCATAGGAAAGCATAGGGTGCAACTGCTGTAGACGCTAAAATATCAAATATATGGGACAATAAACAAACTACAGTCTGGTGGAATCTAAAATAAACATACGAACCACATACGAAGTTGTAGTCGCGACAAACGGCAGCAACAGAGCCACGAAAGTAAGAAACAACCTCCTATTGTTGGACTAACCACTAAATGCGTGCAGAATCCTCATCACAAGTAACTACGAATAGTTTTCTCTAAACATTTATACGCAGATGTGTAGTTTTAAACATTGTCTGTAGCAGTGTCACAATGCTAACTACTCGATATTTCCAACTATGTTAATCTCAACAAACTACTTAACACCAGCTGATTCATCACCTAAATAACCCTGAACATCCAAACTTCCTCATGCCAAACTTCTAGTGGACAATGAAAAAAAACAGGTTTGGTCTGATGTGACAGAGCAAAAAGGATGTGAAAAGACTGTGATATGGCATGTTTGCATGAGATTTTAAATCGGTTTGACCTAGAGGCGGCTTGTGATGGTTAGGTCTCTAGTCGAGTGCAGTTTGAGGACACTGGCGGCAATAATTTTTAGAGATTATGGTGGCCAGGTTTGCTGAGAAAAACTAGTCACTTACACATCAGCCCGACCGTGAGGATTAGTTAGAACCCAGTAATGTCTATCACCAACCTGGCAGCACAAGATCAAGACTCTTCGCAAGACTTCGCAAGTCTTCAAATCAAGACACATTTGATCTTATTGTTCAAAAACTGTCCAATAAAGTAGTGTCCATTGATGCATTTGTGGCATTTCGGCACAAGACTGATGTCCAACAGAACAAACAGGATTAAGTCGGTCTCTGCAGTTCATTAACTTTCAAAGCTGAGCAGCTGCAGAGAGATGAAGTGAGATCTGGGTGTGCTTTAGTGTGAGAGAGGCTGAGATAGACACTCGTACTAAGAAAGATACTCGCAGTAAAAAGCAAAGGAAGGACCAAAGGCAGCAGCACCAAAAACACTGCGCACACGGGCCGCTCTGCAGCTGGTTGACTGCAGAATGCTCAAGACTTTCTCAGTAAACTCACAATCTGAAGATGCACAAAAAAGGCAAGTTTTAAGTGTCCTTGTTGCTGGACTTGAAAGACCAGTTCAATTCTCTGAGGGACAATGCAGCACCAGGGCCATTGTGAGGACATTCATGATCGCACTAAAGGACTAGACACTGGCACTGCTTAGGAAAAACAAATATAACACCAGCGAACAGTGTATGTCTCCCAACATGGTCTTTGATCAATAAGTAAGTAATGCAATTTTCATTTTCACAATTATCAAAGCAACACAATATAATATCTCAGAAAAACAAAATTAAATTGTGCTCTATTTAAGCCAAAATGACAACAAACAAGGGCCATCTGCAGCTTTAGTCGTAAAGTATTTCAGAGACATGGCAATATCAGGAAATAAAGTACTGATTAAAACATTAGCGTGGCATTTCCTGCAAGCTTAACATACAGTAATGGCAGCCCAGCAAGGAAATCCAGCCATGTGACTGATGGCTGTGTCGATAGCGGTACTTTAGCGATACCTAAATCTGATTGGTTATCTAGGACCATAAAACAGAACAACAAGCCTAATTTATTCCATAAAAGGAGTATTTTCAGTACTTAATTTTTTAATCATTTATTTGAGCTGACACAACCAAGAAACTTTCTTAAGTGCCAGGCGTCAAAGCAGGTTATCTAAAAAGGAAAATGTTTTTTCGACACCAATGGTGCCCAATAAATATACCATACTGGTATCATTTAACGGTACTAGAGATGAACCGATCTAGCTTTTTGCTTCCGATACTTGGGGTTTGAGTATCTACCGATACCAAGCAAGACTTTCACAAATGTAGATTTGTAGAGAACATAATATGTTCTCTACAAATCTATTTGTTTTCATTGAGTGAAAAAGCGACATTAATGCATTGCAAATAAGTTACTTATATCAGTAATTCTGTATCACTATTTCAAAAACTAAAATACAAACCAAGACCTTCACTAGTGCCCAAGATTAGCTTACTTCACTACTTTAGATGTAACTCAGTCATAGCTTCTGTCCCAGCCTCCATTGGTTGAAGCTACATTAGCAAAAGAAGTATCGTTAAGTGTAAAACTAATTCAATGACTGCATTCTACAGATTAGCAAGTATAAAGTATTGGTTCAGTATCGGATTTGGAATTAGGGCTGAACGATTTTGGAAAATAATCTAATTGTGATTTTTTTCCCCTCAATATTGCGATTTAATATGCAATTCTTTTTTCAAGGTCCTCTTTAGGGCTGAACGATTTTACCAAAAGATGTGCATTTTAGAAAATAAATTATATTTTCAACTGGTCCTTTAGCAGTCATTTGTGCTTTTAGAATTTATGTTTTAGGGAGACTAATGATTTTTTTTTTTTGTGGGGCCCCCTTCAAATTGGGCCCTCTCAGCAATTGCCCAGTTAAGATGGACACACACTAGAGGATTTTTAGCCAGATTTTGAGTCTGAGGAGGTGTGGCTCAATAAAAACTTTCTCTCATGGCATGATCTGTGGTGGGACTCCTCATGTGTGTGTGTGTCCTCATGTCTGTCCTTAAGTGTGTGTGGTCTGTGCACAGATCTTTAGTCTCAAAAGATTAAAAATCCTCTAGTGTGGGCCTACTACAGAAATCTGACAGTCTTATGGCCATACCGCCTTTTCTCTGCCTGATCCTGTCAGTGCCCTCTGTTGGACAGGGGTGGAATTCCTTCCATAAAAAAAAAATCTTGGCTGCCCCCTAGTGACTGGACAGAGCATTTTAATTATTCCTTTAAAATGTCAACTCCTGGCAGGAATTGGCTAGAGACTTACTTTCCCCCTTAATAATCACATACCTCTGCGTTGTGTAATATTACGATAAAATTGCAAATGCGATAAATCGTTCAGCCCAATTTGGAATCGATAACCGATAACGTATTTTTTTCATCTGCTCCGATCGGTGCATCCATAAACAGTACCCAGCCCAACTCACTGTACAAATGATGAAGTTGTAGATTATTTAAATATCATTTTGGCACAGCGACTAATAAAAAATAAACTTTACTAAAAGCGATCTCATTAAAAAGGGTAATTTACATGTCCATAGCAATCATTCTAGTTTTACACCACAGTCAATCATCTGCGCAGACTTGGCAAGCGCAATACATTTATCTAGAATTTTAATATGTTTTAATCTATGACCTTTTTGTGTTTTCACATTAGCATATTATTGAGTAATCTCTACTTTCACCTTCAGAGAGAAAATGGTGGGAGCAGTATCAGACAAAGAATCAGACACCTACCACGGCTTAATTCATTTTTAAAGGCTTCCCATTTCTCATATTTAGACACGTTTACCGAGAGCCAGGTTATATTAAGAAAACTTCACACTTCTCTTAACACAGCTGGTGAGGGGGGAAAAACTACTTCAGTGACATTTCAGACTTCATTTCATACCGAGATGAAACGCCAATTATAGCAGGAAAACGTCTTTCAGGTAAACCACAAGCAACGCAATCTAAACTGCGGCGGTTAGAGGAGGTTTGTTTTTTGAAAGATGGAAACACCTGCAAGAGAAGCGTGCAAATTGTCACGCTAACTCCGCTCGGCTCTCAGCAGGTTCCTCCTCTCATCATCACAGGGGCAATCACAGCCCGTCTGAAGATTTTCCAGCAAATTTTTAGCCAACAGATAAAGGCAACAGCTCTCCAGGGCCCAATTATTGACTCCATACCTTCAGCCTTGCTTCAATAAATCACACCGGTTATAAGTCTTCACATTAAATTTCAGAGATGGATTAGAATTTATTCATTTCTTATCAGTCGTTGCAGAACCAGCGGTTTAGCTCGGATTTTAAAATTGGGGCTAGTGCAAAACTGAAATTTGTTTCTGTTGAAATATAAGTGTGAAAATCATCCAATAGTTTCTGTTTTTATAGAAGAAGAAACAAAAGGAAAGTAAAACAAAAATGAGAAATGAAATGAGAAAAGCTAAATACATAGAAACCGGGACTGAGCCAGGACTGTGAGAGGCTGAGGGTCCTTCTCCAGGAGGCCCAGAGTCTGAGCCAAAGGACCAGGAGGGACCCAGACAGGACGCCGTCGGAGAACCAGCAGGAGCCAGAGATCCAGCAGCTGCAGCTCCTGACATCTGAGGTGTCGTCGCTGCGTCGGGAACTGTCCGAGCGAGACCAGACTCTGAGAGAAACCACGGAGAAGAGCAGCAGGACCAACCAGGCCCTGGAGCAGCTGGTCCTCAGCCAACTGTCCATGACCAGGGACGTTCTGAGGAAGGCCAACCATAATAAAAACTAAATGTTTATGCATGCACAGGGAGGGACAGTAAGTATATAATTTTGTAACTATGGCTGGCCGATATGATGATAAAAATCAAATGGTGATCTGGTCTCCAGGATGATCTGCTTTTATGGTGACATCGTCATATCGTCATAAAAAACATTCAGTGGTTTTTATGTTTGACGCAGCTCTGAGCTCAAATACTGACACTTTCTCCATTCACTGCTTCTACTGTCAGGATTAAAACCAGAACAAACCAGGAGAAAACTAGGACTAAACCAGGTCTAAAATCAGACAATATCACGGACTGAATCTGGGTTAAAGACTAAACCAGACTAAACCAGAGACTGAAATCAAGGTCTAAACCACCAGGACCAAACTAAAAAGGACTAAACCAGGGACAGAACGAAACGATGATTACCCTGAACTAAAGCAGGACTAAACCCAAGGACTCAATCAGAAATAAACCAAGAGAAAACAGGGTCTAAATCAGGTCTAAACCTGGACAATATCACAGACTGAACCAGGACTAAACCACGAGAGAAACACGTCAAAACTCGGTAAGGACTGAAACTCAG
>OMNZ01018565.1:10447-27424 GCA_900303255.1 Lesueurigobius sanzi | reverse complement strand
TCTGTTTTTATAGAAGAAGAAACAAAAGGAAAGTAAAACAAAAATGAGAAATGAAATGAGAAAAGCTAAATACATAGAAACCGGGACTGAGCCAGGAGCCAGCGATATGATGATAAAAATCAAATGGTGATCTAGTCTCCAGGATGATCTGCTTTTATGGTGACATCGTCATATCGTCATAAAAAACATTCAGTGGTTTTTATGTTTGACGCAGCTCTGAGCTCAAATACTGACACTTTCTCCATTCACTGCTTCTACTGTCAGGATTAAAACCAGAACAAACCAGGAGAAAACTAGGACTAAACCAGGTCTAAAATCAGACAATATCACGGACTGAATCTGGGTTAAACAGGACTAAACTAAGAAGTAAACCAGACTAAACCAGAGACTGAAATCAAGGTCTAAACCACCAGGACCAAACTAAGAAGGACTAAACCAGGGACAGAACGAAACGATGATTACCCTGAACTAAAGCAGGACTAAACCCAAGGACTCAATAAGAAATAAACCAAAAGAAAACTGGGTCTAAATCAGATCTAAACCTAGACAATATTGCAGATTGATTCAACCAGGACTAAACCATGAGGGGAAACATGTCAAAACTATAAAACAGGTCTTAACCAAGACTAAACCAGGACAACACCAGGTCTAAACTCAAGAAGAAGCAGATGGTTTTAGTCGCCTTTAAAAAGACAATCTACACATGAATTGTGAGAAAATTCAAATCTAAACTAAAGAAATCATGACAAAAACCTTTATTTCACTCCTGGTTAGTGGTTCCATGAAGCCATTTATTGTCAAAAAATAATTGTTTACGCTTTTCAACTAGAAACTAGCCAACTATCCCTGATCAAAAGTTGTGTATCTTGAAACAAACATCAATTTTGTCAGAGAGTCCTGTATTTCAGCTGAAGTAAGTTTTCCTTTGCTCCTGAACAATTTTCCTGGCAGTTGTTGTAGGTCATGTAAACATTAGATCAGGGACATTTGAATAGTTTCTGTTTCTTTATGATTTCACAAGAATAAACTCAGTTCTTTGACAATAAATGTCTTTGCACAACCACTAACCATGAGAGGAAACAAGACTTTGTGCCATCATTCATGTTCTATGAAAAATGGCCAAAAGATCAAAAGGGTATGTAAACTTTTGAGCACAACTGTATGTGAAGTTTGCATTATTATTATTATTATTATTACGTAGCTAGTATCAGAATCGGTGCGTCCTTAATCGGTCGGCCAGAGCATCCCACAGCCGTGTCCCGAGGCAAGACACATCTACTTTGCCTCCAGAGTCTTTTTAATCTGGGTGTGCTGTTGTGAGTGTGAATCCAGGACAACAGATGGAAATTAGCCTTGGCTACGAACCAGATTGTAACATGTGCCTCATGTAGCTCATTAACATGCGCAGTCAATACCCAATAAAAATATCTCACCATATTGAAAAACAAGCCGTGAAAAATCATATTAAAACAAACTCAAATTCAACAGAGAGAAAGCAGAAGAAGCAAAAGATTGTAAGGCCAGATGGAAAGTTGCTGTTAGAAAATAATTTGATACTTATAACTTGATAGTTGTTAATAAAGAGCGAGCGCCACCACTTCCATTGAAGTACCACCTCAGGATGCCACTTTATCTTTGGGCTTAAGAGCAGCTCTCCGAAGCCGTTAGTGCACTGCTGTGTCATGAGCCACTGATAGCAAATTGTCATTTCATGTCCTTCTTTATAATTACAGATAACAGACAACTCTTCTTTTAATCTTACCCCCAACCAGAATATTAATTTAGGGGAGAGGATATTGCGCTGATATAACAAGCCATGTGGTTCTAGGACGATGTGCACATTAAAACAACAAGCCTTTATGTGCAAAGCCCCGGGGAAATGAGGAGAAGCGGTTACAGAAGTCACACCAACCTCACAAGGAAGGGGAACACGTCACTGAAATGCCACTGTACTTTGAAGACAGTAATAACTTATTTATCTGTGGCCTTTTTCCTCGCACTTCAGGTTATGAATAATATAGGACCACATCTAAAGAAAGGGGATCAGTTTCACAAGATCAAACACATATTTTATAAATGACCAAACCAATTAAAGTAGAACATATCCTTCATATAAGAGAAGGTTTAGGCTGCAAGAAGGGCCAAATGGCATTAGTATTCTGATCAAAGAGCCAAATGACACCACTGCATTTCTGTCAATTTTAAGAGAATTATTCAGCCCTGCAGTGAAGTACGGAGCAGTCTGTATTTGAGCAGCTACAAAGTCCATCTCTCTGAAGGCAATTTCAAATCTGACACTTCCCGTCTCAACGCCACTCATAGGCTTCCATAATCCGAGGATAGAAAACGCCCCGAGTCGCAGTTTGGCAGCAAAACTCTGCATGAAAGCGACCTAAAAAAATTACACAAATCTGTCGCTTGATCAACATTTGAGATAAACAAAGACCGGAACACGTCATTTAAATGAAAACGCAAGTCTGTAAAAATTAAAACTCTCCACTCTACAGGCTTGAGGCACAAGAATGATGATGCATGCAGGAAAAGGCCTTTAAAATGTAAAACAACCTCCTCCAAGATGCAAGTCTGCAGTTAATCACCATTTACCACTGTGTGAATCAGCTCTTCCTTAATCTTATTACAGAATCTGACTTCTAATGGTTTCACTCTGACTAAGAGAGGTTTTCTTATATAATCCGTGCTGAGAAAAAAAACAACTACTACGAATAACCAATTGATAGAGATAGAAACATTTTAATATAATGGTAATATTAATGTGCAAAATGAACAAAAGACCAACACGCAAATGATGTATTAGACGTGTAAAAAGCAACACATTACTATTATTAATAATAGCAGTGTCAATGGGGAAAATCTATGAGCTTTAAAATGAATGCTTCCTCACAGCTGGAAGCATCACAATCTTTGACAAGACTGGTGGAATAAAAATGTAAAAAGAAAGCGAAAGACTGCTGAACACAGCTGTAACCGAACGGCAAAGTGAAACAGTTTGTGGCTTGAAATACTGAAATCTATTAATGTAAAACAATGTGTTGCTGAAATTAAATATTAGGCAATTAAGATTTGAGAACTGCATCGCCCACGATAAAAAACAGCTCTTAATTACGCTGAGTCCGCTCTTATGCGACAAAAATAAATCAGTCAGGTTGAGTGGAAGCGACTAATACAGCATATGCAAAACAAACGATTAAATGAGAGCATCACTGGTTACAAGCGGCTCGCAGCTCCAGTGGCACTTGTGCAAACGGTATCAACAAACTACAAACTAAAACGTCCCTTGAGCACAGAGCGCGTAAGAGACAATATGCAATCTGCCGGGGTTAGCCCTCAGCCCCTCAGTCTCTGAAGCCAAACCTCTCCTGGTGCTACAGTCGGTCTTGATGACGCTCAGACTAAGTAACACTGCGCGACAATGGAAGGACATGAGCGTGATATGTATATTTTATATTTAGCTTTGTGGCATGGCAGTTAGCACACCGTCGCAGCAAGAAGGTCCTGGATTAGATTCTCAGGTCTGTGGTGGGTAGGGGTGTGCTCAAAATATCTATACGCATCTAGGTATAATTAAAAAAAGACACAGTATCGATATCGTAGCTCTTCGTATCGTTCTTCCCCCCAGGTGTTAGACGGCAGCGAGACTATGCCATTATACTTCCATTTCAGGGCACTGTGGGTTAAAAACTGCCCTAAGATTAGCAAAATAAATCGCTGTGGCTCTGGTCTGAGGCGCTGTCTCTACATGCTCCCTTATTGGGGGCACACACTGTAAGACCAAATGTATTACCATTTTTAAAGAAAGCATAATTTACTGTCTTCGCTCCTCATTTTGCATACTTACGGACTACTACTTTCCAATTGAATTCATTGAAACCAAAAAAAAAGAAGTTTTCAACAGAAGGAAATGACTAATGTCCTTTGGCCGAGAGATCATCTGTATTTTCTTGTGATACGTTGGAAACGGCCGGTCACATTCTCAATAGCCCATTCATAAAGCACTGCGTGGCGTGTGTTTTATCTGATGCTTCTTAACACCGCCGCGTGTACAGCGTTTTCATCCTATTGAGGTAATCACTGAAAAAGAAATGAGTGAATCAATATGAGCTGAAGGCTGCACAGATGCAACTGTTCCGTGTCATTTAACTGGACTCTTTCTCAGGCCACTGCTTCCATTCACCGTGTTCATGACCGAAAGCTTTCTATAAAGTCCGCTTAGACAACAAACCTGTATTTCAATTACAGCGGCGCGCTACAGTGAAAGACCTGGAGTATAAGCAGGAATATTAGGTCGGCTCTGAGTTTATGGTATCATGTACCATTTATTTGCATTAGTGGGTGAAGAGAACTATGAATATTTACACTACCCAGCCACAAAAAGAAATGTCAGCTTTAGCTTTGATTACTGCACCATTAGCTGGGGCATTGTTTCAATAAGCTTCTGCAGTGTTAAAAGATTTATTTCCATTCCATAACTTGGTCCTACAGGATGTTCATGTAATCAGCTGATCTCATTCTTTGGGCTCATTTTGTTGCTGAACCTAAAACTGGCCAACGGTAGCAACTCCAGATCTATTTGCTTATTTAAATCCAGGTGGCAACTTTGTTTTAGCGGCATGATCAATAGCATTTAACAATACAATACAAGCAAAAGAAAAATTATGCTCGATCGTAGTGAGGCTTGAATCGTCGACTGGACTGGGTTGATTGAGTCGATGACGTTGATGAAGAACAGGTTAATTTACCAGGTCTACTCTAATTGGCATTTCTTTCCAATCTTTCCAAGCGGCAGACGCAAAGGTTCAATAACCTGAACTTTTGAAGAAAGACGCGGCGCGGCAACCAATCAGAGAGGCTCGCTCTAGAGACGCAATGACGCACGTACCGGAAACAAAAAACAATGGAGGAGGAGCTAATGTCGCTGTTCCCTTGTCGTAACATCACATTTACAGCATTTACATCCCGTCTATGCTCTCACATGAATCATACTGCCATTTCACCTCACTGTGGGTAAAAAACTGCCCTGAGATGAGGGAAAAATTGTCTTGCAACCACGTAGAAGAGTGGGATCTGCCATCGTCTGCAACAGAGAAGCCTCTCCCAACACGGGTCCCGAGTGTTTTTGACAATTCAAAATAGAGAAGCGTCCAAATCTGGTGTTTCAAGCGTTTTTTCCATCCAAAAAGCCTTTGGTCTGAACGTACCTTAAAGCAGCTGCAGCCTGGAGTTGTCCTACCTTTCCGGGTTCAAATGGCAGAATGCACACAGGACCCATGGCAACCAAGTTAATTCAGAAACTGGCAATTATGAGCCCAGACGAGAGAAATTTATGCAACAGTAAACCATTACAACCCTGATGTTGGAGCTTCATCTCAAGGTTTAACAAACTGAAGTCAGGATTTTCGTCAAACATGAAACATCTGCTTTTACTTTTTGAGGACTCAAAGCTTGAGGCAGTTAAAGTTGAACCTTTAATAAAACTGCTTCATTAAAATGTCCTACGGTCTGTTGTCTTTCATCTTGGATAGAGCTCTTCATTTCATTACATTGGTCAAACAATAGTCCGTCTCCCCTCGAGCGAAACCAGTCTGAAGCAACTCCAACTCAGCCGACCCCATCCACATACTCCCTTTAGCCATATTGTGAAATTAGGAACGAACGGGTGTAACCATTATGTCTAGCCTCCTGAGTGCCCACAGCAAATACATGGTTAAGGGATTACAGCGTGAGGAATTAGTCATTAGTCAGCCACATTTGCAGCAGAAACCACAGTACTTGTCATCATCAGCGCATAGCAATGGGCTTCTGTGGAAAAAGCTGAGGTCTGCGCAAAGAAACAGCAATTTATAATATAAAATAATTTAATATAATATAAAATGTATTTATTTATTTATTAACAACTCTTTAATCGCACAGAAGGTCACCTCATTATGACAATCATAACATTATAATGGTCAGGAACAAGAAATGCAATAGTTTAAATGCCACAGTCACAGGATGCAGCCGTTTGCAATAGTATATTGTAGCAATTACCAAACATTTGCTAACCTAACCTCAGCTTGATGCCAGGTCTGTGTGAAAACAAGTTACAACTATAACATGTTCAAGAATTATGCTGTAACAGGAAGTCATCCACGAAAAAATGCATTACTACAGTTGAAGGGAAACATTTTTCACTCATTCAAAGAACACACCTAAAACAACTGGCAAAACAAGATTCATTATTCTACCAAAGTTACATCAGCTTCCAGTCAGTCCTTGCTCAACTTGTACAGTAAAAGTACTTTAGTCTAGGGCTGCAACCAACGATTATTTTTGGTAATTCATCTATTCGATTGACTGAGAAAAGAGTCAAATGTTTTAGTTTTTTTTTTACAAATTTTAAAACTTATGAAGCTAAAGAAACGCTGGTTGGGGGCATTTTGATAGAGTAAAGTTAAAGATAATGTTTGTAGGATGCACTTAATGGTTGGACACATGTATGACGACTAAGAACATCCAGAATCCTTAAGGCTGCACTAGTGTGGGATTCATTCCGCTTTCTAATTGGTTAGTGTCCTGAGAACCAAAATAATAAATGGTAAACATATATAACTTTCCCATTTTGTAAATATTAGATTTGTTCACGTTTGTACCTCAGATCAAAAATACAAACTTTTAATGTAAGTCTGGCTCTGGGTTACTAAATAGTTGACGGTTATTTTAATAATCCATTAGCTCAGCCCTACCTTTAGTCTTCGATAAATAATTAGTGAAAGAATCTACACAAATCTCATGGTAATTATTGAAAAGTAGAATGAATTGAACTCTAACCCCATGAATCCCAAATGCAAGAAGTAAAACACATGCAAAGTTTTGCAGCTCCCTTCAAGTGATTTGCATACAATCAAATCACGTCCCTCACAGGAGAGCTCCGCTCAAACTACCATTTACAAAAGAAGATTCCAACCAGAAAAATGTCATTTACTCACATGGCCGTGGTTGACGAACCCATATTTACTGGCAACTCGATCAGCTTCGTCTGGACCTCCAGGTATGTGGACCGCCCATTGGTTGGTGTAGATCTGCTCCCCCAACACCGGTGACAGTCCACAGACCAGAAGCACCAACACAGGCCCCAGGATCAGGTGGAGCAGGCCTCCAGCAGCTGAACCCATAGTTTCTCTGGTGCAGCGCTCTGAGCACAGTCTCTCCAAAGGCGGCCTGCCCACGAGTCGTGCACGGAGAGACCAGGAAGGACTGTCAAAGCTCACCTACGAAAAAGTTAAAATAAAAAATGAATTGCCAGTTTGTAAAAGATGCTTATAAGAACGTGTTGAATAAAGAAAGAAGAGGCAATAGTCTAATATGTGTCTAGAGAAATAAAGAGGGCAATAGAAAAGGCACCCAGTATAGGGATTTGCCAAATCACCATGTGCCTGATTAACTGTGGCAACCCCCAGACCAAAAAGGGCTAAGGGACATAAAAACAGGACCAAGCCAGCAATCACTGATAATCCTAAGTAAAGAACAAGTGGTGTTGTCAAGGCCAGGACTGATGTCGATGTGGTCAGACGATGACGGCAAGACGTGTGTTTAAACACCCACGAGACGACCGTGTGGTGAGGCCTGGCAAAAGAAAACGCTGAGGTACAGACTCTGCAGAGGTGGAGGGTGTGGTTGAGAAGCCTCCTCTTCTTCAGTGGGACGCCTCCAACAGCGGTCAGTGTTGGCTACTAAACAACCAACAAACCATGGCAAAGGACATTCACAATTTAACAAACTGATCTGATAAAAGTGTAGCAACCACTGTCCATTGTGTAAGTAAGCCTTTGCTCAACAACAAAAAACTAAATAATTCGTTTTTGATGTTGAACTGTCCTAACTTGTAATTGTGTCAGGTCAAATAAACAACCAGATCATGTCTGATTGTACGATTGACCGAGTTAAGCAAACACGGGCCATTTCCAAAGCTCAGCGCTTCCAGTCAATTGATTTTCCAACAGCAGCGTTCATGTGCAGAAACACGTCTGCTTGCATCACGTCTGATTCATATTTTATCTGTTGAAAAAGTGCCACGTGAATTATCTGGAATTAGTTGGTGTGAAAACTTAGCACAGATTAGAAAAGGCTTCACAAAAACACACTTTTATTTTTATTTATTTCAAGCAGGCAAAAAATACAAAATACAACACAAAGCAGAACACTTATAAATGCTCGAAAAGGAGTGGGAAGAAGAAACACTAATTAAATCCCACCCCTGTTTTCTTTAGAGACATTACTCGAATAAAGACTTCCTATTTGCTCCAATTCAAAATGCAATTAGGAAATAGCATTATATACAAACAGCAATATCTTGTGTGTCTTGATCAAAAACAAACAAAATGACAACTAAGTCACCATATTGTTGACAAGTGATCATTATTCATTTTAAGGATACATAGAGTATATAGACAGAACGTACGTTCCACAAACCCTGTGAGGGCATGCAAAACAACAGCATGAGACAGATGCCAGCAATGGTTAAGAACAGCAAATACCAACATGGTAAATGAAGGACAGCAAATACTAACATAGTAAAGGACAGCACATACCAACAATGACAAGGACACACAGCAATAGTAAGAAAACAACAAGAACATGTACAAGCCAACTTTAAGATGATAAACTCATACATTCTTGAGTATTCATGTGTTCAAAGTCATATCAATATAATGATGTACTTAGCACAAATGCAGCCATACTATCCATTGTATTGTGTATAACAGTAAATAAATCTGAACAAAAATGTGCTTGTTTGACCCTGGGCTTTATTCAGTATGAACATCTTCAGATCTCTGTTTTGTCAGCAACAGGAACAAACTAAACGCTTTTATTAAAAGCACAGATCAATATTTCAGTTTGGGTTGCAGCTTCTCGTGCGGTGGTAGTACTTCACCAGTTGAGGACCACTCTAGAGAGATACTGCTAGAGGAGTCAGACTTTCAGATTGCATTGTGCAATATGTATTGGGAAGCATAGTTTATCATGGGGTTGTTGGCAACAGAACCCAGCAGTACTCAGGTATATATACTTAAGTTTATTCATGTATGTCTTGGACTTGTTTTTTAATTGTTCAACAAATACATTGTGCATTATTTTATAAGTTCATGAATAATTGTTTGAATCATGACTAAAATAATTGTGATTAGTATTTACTCAAGCAGCTCTAGGACAGAGTGACCACACTGTGAGTGACTCCAGCAGCCAAAAACCAAACCAAACGCTTTTAAGCTGCCTTTTATTCATCACACGACACAGAAGCAGGGGGCATGCTGTGAGTAATGCCATATGCCCGGCAGCAATTAAGGAGGGTATAACCAAAAGAAGCCAGTGCACAATGTGATTAACCCAATATCAATTCATTGAAGGATAAAGTAGCCTCATTGTAGCACCCATCAGGGCATTGACAAGGGGACGGTTAGGTTTAATTCATCAGAATTGTATTCATAAAGGCCTGATACCACATTTGTAGATTCACTAACAATGAAAGAGGGATTTTAAAACATTAGTTGTGGTCCACTCCAAACTAGGGCTGCAGCTATCAAATATTTTTGTAACCGAGGATTTCATCAGTTAATCGAGTAATCGGATAAATTACACTTTTGTGTTTGTAAACAAGTATATCAATAGTGTGTTCAAAATATGAAAGACCTCTTAAAATGAGCAAGCAATTGTTGGTTATTCCTTATATATACACACACACACACTAATGAATGCAGCTTTGTCCATATTTAGTGTTTATCAAATCTTTAAGAATATGTGCATAAATTATTTCAGTCCGGGTGAAATACGACACAGCCGGAGCTGCATCTACAAAAAAAACACTTTACAATTAGATAAAGATTCTTCTGTCTTCACCTGTACTCTGTAGTTGAAGTGTAGGAAGTTTCCCTCTTCATCCAAAGAGCTTTGTCAGCACTGAGCAAACTTGGAAACCAGTGGATCTATATAAAGAGCCAGTAGGAGGACTTTATCTGTAAGTCCCTCCTCACTTTGTTCTAAAGGCTAGAGAAAAACACCTTGTTGTCAGTCTCGGTCTCAACGACCTACTCACACCTAATCACCTTCAACTACAGAGTACAGATGAAGACTGAAGAATCTACGACTGTGAACTTACAAAGAGTTATAATAAGATGCACACGCAAATTTTATTCCACTAGTCAGAAACAAAAAATGATGATAAAACGATGGTTGTAGCATATCCACTGTGAATGACCAACAATCAGCATAAGCAGCACACATAATGCTTACAGTTCAATAAAATAAATCTCATGACTACATTAATAACCTACATTCTGTAAGAGAGGTGACACCAAAGTACTTCATGTGATTTCATGCAGCACACCTCCAGCATTAACCCCAGCAAATTACCTTTAACGTTCACACTAGTCTCACAGCATTTAATGAGGCTCACAGCCACAGCATCCGAGCAACATGAAACACCAAGTTAAATTCACAAACAAAAACATTTGCTCATACTGACGGAGGCCGAGCACAGCCGCAAATGTCTTGCAACACAAACCACAATATTTTTTGCAACTAATGTAATTATTAAAAACCCAGAAAGACCCAATATGAAACAGTCATGCTACTTTAGAGACCAATATTTTCATTTCTGTGGGTAAAGGACACATTTATCTGACAAATATATGACATTGTATATCATTGTGTAACGTGTATGTTCCAGCAAATGGTTTAGCTTGTTGCTTCAGTCCATCACAACACAATCAACAAACTATTATTACAATGTAGTACAAAGGTAATTCAGTGTTTCCAGTCATTAGAGGAGACTAGTGGACCCCCTAATCCAATTTTCACCCCCACAGTTTAAAAATAAAATAATAAAGAGGCAGGACGAATTAAGACTTTTTGCTTCTTAAATGATCATAGACAAAAAAAATACTATACTGATCAATAAGAATGTTTTTTTAATGAATCAATAATTGAAACTTATTCATGAAAAGAAATGTCTTAAAAATATTACAATTTGGATTACCATAACACACACAGTCTGAGAATTCGGTGGGAAAAATTGTAATAAGAATCTCATTCACAATGGAGAAATTTGCTTGGCTCTTAAGAACGCACAGGGGGTGCAAATAGTTAGGAGATGTGTCAGCAAAGAAAAAGACACATTCGGAAACAGTTAATACATGTAATAATAATAATAACAGAATAAACAAAGCTTATGTACAATGAATAAATATTTAGTAAATCAGAAATCGAACAGGATATAACAGGAAACCAAATATCAGAGTTAGCAGTGCAGATATTATAAATGTTTACAGTCAGAATCATTAATCATTTAAGATCAGACAAAAATAATAAATCACAGTGACAATTTCAGTTTGATTTCAGTCCACTTTCAATGTGCTTCTTGCCCAACAGAAGTGACAATCTTCCATAATTTACCACAGAGAAACACTTAAAAAGGTACTACACCCGGAAAAATAACATATTGAAAGAGGGAGTTAGTAAATTAAATTGTTACTTGTGGTCTAAACTAGGGCTGCACAATATTGATGCACGCGATATCGCCAGAACGATGTTATTGCGATATTTCGATAAACCGTTCCATTCAATTCAGACAGTAATATCTTTTTCAGCAAATTGCGTCAAAAGAAGACTCCACAAACACTAAATCAGAACCAAACCAACTAAATTAGGAAAGTTATAACTAAAACTGAACTTCTGCGCGTCTCAGTCACGTGTAAGACTTAAGTGAATTTGCGGTATTTTGTGGCATCTTGCAATACGGATATCGCATCACCTGATATCGCGATACGATGTTTTGCGATGTATTGTGCAGCACTAGTCTGAACATATTCCAATCCTAACCCATTTCTAAAATCCCATTTTAGAGGAGTTTAAAAGCCGATTTCACAACTTATGGGCCACCTTTAAGAGTCACTGTCACAGAAATGCAATAAAAGTAGCTCGCAAACTCATGAAATTGACTAAAAAGGCTTTATATTTAGATGCACAGTCTTATTTCCACGAATGTCTGAGTACACAACACACTAAAGGAGGACAAAACAATATCCACTCCACGACTAGGAAATCAGGTGAAGTGCCTTTAAGTAAATCTCGTCCTAAAGTAGGTTGCTTTGGAGGCAGCAGGATTAGGTTTGTCTTGCAGAAGCAGCTAGCTTACTTCCCATCGTAACAAAGTCCATTGCTTATATTTGTACAATGCCGATATCGACCGTACACACGTGATCAGTCGCGTTTAGTAGCTCAGTACGTGTATTATTATTTTTTTTTTTAGAAGTTCCGCCAAAGTTTACCCGTAAGCTGCTTGTGGCGACAGCAACATGATTTAGGAGAGCTCAGCGCATTTAGAGAGATTAAAAAGAAGAGAAACTGGTCACGACAGTCCCACACTTTCATGTTTGTGCGCTAAGCTTGAAATGAATAAATCAGCTGACAAGGGCATGGTCTCTTGTTATGGGCTAGTTGACTCACCTCAGGCTCGGACAACAGCGCGCGCAGTCACTGTTTGGCACCGAACAGACACTGGACATCAGTTTG
Source organism: Lesueurigobius sanzi (assembly GCA_900303255.1). Lineage (NCBI taxonomy): Eukaryota > Metazoa > Chordata > Actinopteri > Gobiiformes > Gobiidae > Lesueurigobius > Lesueurigobius sanzi. Next base: position 14,860 of record OMNZ01018565.1, on the reverse strand, counting down.
CCAAATGCGCCTGAAATTGTGCCTTATTACCGCACACTTGACACCGCCTTCAATTGACTCCAGCCTTGTCACAGGTGCCTCCCCTTTCTCTTCCAAGTATAAATATCTACCGCCCTCTCTGTCTCACATTTTACTACTTATGTGCGTAAATCACCAAACGCATTTTCGATGGGAACGACCACTGAAACCGGACGGAGCGCAGTCGACGTCACCTTGGTGTGTGGAAGATCCCTTTTCGAGACAAAGCGCACTAAATGTCAACACTAAAAAGGTTCAAAAAGCCCACCCGATCGTCGGATTCCCCCGTGCCAGGACCCCGTTGGTACCACGGGCAAAAACAAGCGAGCAAAGTCAGCAGCCACGCACCCAAACAAGTCACACACACTAGCTAAAGCACCAGAGAAACTTACACTCCGATCAACTTACCCGCTTGACTTCACATCATGCTCGGTCTGGTGTGTTTTACTGTCACCCCTCGACGTTAGAAACGACCACGACAAAGCAAAACGGCAGAAAAATTGATGAGAACGAATTGTTGGATATAAATAGTCATGATACCCCTCTGGTGTGCCGCTGAGTGGTCTTTACAAGCCCCAGGAAATGCGTCACGGCCGTGGACGCGAAGCTACTCCTCCTGTCCAGCAGCAGCACTGTTACACTGCCATCTGCTGGCCACACCCGGTATAAGCTAAATAACATTCTTCACATTTTTTAAGACCTCTGACAGACACGTGATTCTGAGGATTTACATGATTGTCATGTAATATTATTAAACATTATTTATACCATACCCTTTATTTCATTTCTATTTGTGCCTGACTGTGTTGCTACCATTCAAGTGGACAACCCAATCTTCATTAGGCTAAAATGAAGCAATATTATGTATTCTTACTCACTGTTTGTTTGACTGTTTTAATACACAGTGTCTTTTTATGATCATGTTTACTTTAACCATGGTGGTAACGGTGGTTACAGATTGTATGCATATAGAGAGCAGGTAATGCCTTTTATTAAACTGGCTATTTCAATTTAAATATGCACACCAGGAATTAACCTCTTAGGAACCATTGATTTTGATCCATTCTCACCCAGCAAAATTGTACAGCCCCTTTCCAAATGAAAGTCTATTCAAACAGCACACTCTGTCCAAAATACTTGGGATACAGCATTGGAAACAGCATTTAAAGTAGTTCAAATAATTTATTTGCAATTTATTTACAAATATAATACTATCAAGGTTGAGAGACAATAGCATTTGTTGCAGTATTTTAAATCACTTGCCACAATAAAAAACATAAAGTCAGAGAGCGGACAGCGAGGCTGCTCATGTTTACAGCAAGTGCAGCCGAGTTCCTTCCTGTGAAACACAATAGGTTTCATTATGCTGCCATAGACATCATCTTCTTAACTCAAATCTACATTAGTGTTGGAATGCACCTCTCTGCTCAAGCAGGATGTCTCCTTCATATCGAGAAAGGCCCACTGCGTGTCTCTGTTCAGGATCCAGCTCTGCCCACTGCTCCTCACTCACTGCCCACGCCTGCTCTGTGCTCAGCCAGGACAACTGTGCTGCACTGAACACCACCTGCACACCGCAAAATGCAATAATTTAGATTGGAATTAACTTGTTTTAATTAAGAAAACAAAGTTAAGGTCCTGACAATTGTCCTGCAGGCAAACTTTAGCTTTTACACTGACACTCACTGAGAACTTCTGTGGAGACATCAGGCGGATAGCTTCAATAGTGAGTCCCTCGATTTGCTCTTGCACTAAAGCAGACAGCACCAGGTCATCTAGGCCCGCTAGACAGAGAAAAGGGAGTTACAAACACTGTAAGTGCACAATTAATGTTTCTCATATCAGATCAAACCAAAAGTTCAGAGAGAAACTTTTTCCTGTTTCTCTTTATGACTTTACCCTGAGGGAAAGCTTCAAATTGTATCCATCTATCCAGCAGTGCGTTATTGCAGCACTCTCAGTTCAAAAAAGTTCACACAAACAACTTTATATCCATGGAGACCACATGTTATGCAGTACCTGCCACTGTCCCAATTTCTGTGAACACCTCTGGTCCCCAAGTACTGACTGGACCAAAGGCCCCAGGTCTGGACAAGCAGCCAGTCAGTGCCTCCATCTGCTGCTCAGTGCAGGGCAGAGACATCTCCCGCAGGAACAGCATGGCCACACTGCAGTTTCAGGGAAACAAATCTGCATCACTTTTTACTTTGTGTAATAATAGCCTGTATTGCCCCTAATGTTTTTGGTTTTAGTTTAAAGGAACAGGCCACCGTTTTTGCATACTGAGATATGTTCTTACCTGAGCTTAGACGAGTTGATGCGTACCTGTCAGGTCTTTGTGCATGCCCTCAGTCACGCAAAAAGACCAAAGCTGTTGTTAGCATTTAGCCTTCTTAGCATATTCCTATGGATCCAAACAGGGTGAAGTTAGAAGCCACCAAGCTCTTCCACGTTTTCCCTATTTAAATACGGTTACATGAGTAATAGATCCAAGTATAGTTACACAAATATATTGTAAGGCATAGTGAAGTGAAGTGAATAAGTAATATATTATATTACTGCACAGGCGTCAAAGTGCTCCTAAGGTGTTATTACGCCTTACTATAGAGTACCCCTTTTTATCTGCTTAGAAAATCGACATGTTTCATTTTGTGTAACTATACTTGGATCGTGTAACTACTCACAGAAACCTATTTAAATACGGAAAATGTGGAAGTGCTTGGTGGCTTCCAACTTCACCTAAGGCTAAATGCTATCAACATCTTTGGTCGTGACTGAGGGCACGCGCAAAGACCAGACAGGTACGCATCAACTCGTCTAAGCTCAGGTAAGAACATATCACAGTATGGAAAAACGGTGGCCTATTCCTTTAATGACTAACCTTAGGTTGTAGGGGTTTAGTCTTTTTATCTCAGAAGGGTACAGGCCACAGATGAGATGACCAAATGTTGCCAAATCCACCGCTGTCAATTGCTCTATTTTCTGTTTTTTCTTGCGCATTACACTCATTATTACCACTCTCATCTGCAAGTTGATAAACACGCACGTTAATAATGTGGACCAATTTGCAATGCTACATCTACAGAAAATACTACCTTTTTATTGCTCCATTCGGTCAGTGTTCCCAGATGTGTCAGCACACTGAGATCGGAGAGATCCGTGTCATGCAGCTCTCCGTCTCCCATTTCAGTCACAATGGAGCCCAGAGACAGAACCTGATCCTGACGAAGCATCCGTACCGGACTGAAATACTGTGCACGACAGAATTTGAATCAGCATTATTCCTTTAAAGATTTTCAGAGCACTTTCATTAATTAACGTGCCGAATAACAACGCAGCAATGTTTAATCTCCACCTTTCTGAGCTTCTTCCAAAGTGTGTGTCGCTGTTCGCCGCTCAACAAAGAGTCTTGCCCAAAAACTTCCACACATTGTTTCAGATTCTCCTGAGACATTCTCTTCAGCTGCAGTGGGGTCCATGCTGAGGGGAACGTTCCTTTGATATCGGCACAGCTTGGGACGGGCACTAATCAAAAGACAACAGTGAATTCTCTGTGCTTCAAAAACACACTAGACTTGCAGAGCGTCTACTGTAATTCATTTGATTCCCAGAAGTCGGTGCGGACCTTTTGCCCTTCTGTTGCGCGGCTTTATTATGCCCCGGAGAAAGCTCTCGGTCTGTTTCCGTTGGCTGTCCTGGTCCATACTGCGCATCACACACATCCGTCCGACCGCACTGGCCTCCCAGAGCTTCTGACCCACTAGGACCTGCTCCACTGTGTCTTTGGTCAGCTCTGTCTGTATCACAGCACAAGCCAGCCAGCCAAATGAACCGGACAGATCTACATGATGATGTCTGAGAGATACTTACCAGTGGGATGCTGTTGATCTGCTTTGTGGACAACGAAAACACCAAGCGGCCCATGTGTTCCAGATCCTTCGCATGCCACTTGGATGGTTCTCTGTTGGCAAAATATACAGTACATTTCCAATCTGTGATTTTATTATTATTATTTTATCTTTGTATGTTAAAACTATATGATTATTCAGGGTTTATACAGGTGGCAGCAAGTCAAATTAAATGCTTTTTAATGCCATTTTAATGCCCAAATACCATATTTTAATGGCATAAATGCAACAAATCTGTGTATATACTGTATATTTTTTATTTATTTGCATTCAACATTCAAGAAAACACAGGAGTGATGGGAAATTTTCATATTCAATAGAAAATTTGATATAACGGACAAGTTTTGAGCTGAAATAGTGTATAATTTCTGCAGTTGAATGTGTTGGTTCCCAGCCTTTTTTGTCTTGCGTACCCCTTGGGCTTTTATTCTCCAACTACTCCAAGCACCTCCTGCCTTGATGGTATTGATGTTTAGTTAGAAAGTGA
>OMNZ01018565.1:0-10427 GCA_900303255.1 Lesueurigobius sanzi | reverse complement strand
GAAATTGAATTGTATTTTTATACAATTCATTTTTGTGTCTGAAACTATACCCCCTTCGAAGCTCTTGCGTTCCCCCAAGGGTCCCCATACCCCTGGTTGGGAAACATGATGATTTAGTTCTAATGCCAGTTTGAATCAATGTAATGCTTTTGAATGACAATCAAGGCCTCACTTTTGGCACAATCCATTTAATGACTTTTAATCAGTGTTGGGAAAGTTACTTATATATTACTAGTTACAGCTTTACAATGTAATATGTTTGTATTACATGTTACTGTTGTGAAAATGTAACTGAGTTACACTACTCTGAGTTACTCTTAGCAAAATATAAACTGAAAATCGTGATAATAATGCCACCGAGCAAAAATGCAGATAAAGATTTCCTTTTTCCTCAGTCGTCCATATTCTCAAGTGTTTTGTTTTGAAAACATTCGCTACACGAGCCTCTTCCTCGCCAGTGTCCAACTTGATTTGGTGCTGCATTTTATTTGAGGGGAGTTGCACTTGTAACTCCAGTTACTTAAATTGTAATGACTAATATACTGTATTTTGTTTAAGTAATATATTTCATTCCTCATTTACTGAAAAAAGTAATATATTTCTGTAGCTAGTTACTTTTGTAATGAGTTACTTCCAACACTGCTTTTAATGCTTTTCATTACACGTGGACATGCTGTTACTAAGTAAAAAAAAAAAAATTTGAATTACGTTTCACAGTTTCACAGCACTACACCAAAACTTTAAATTCATCTAAAGTTTTACAAAAAACTATACCCAGCACTACACTGTATTCTCCAGAGAATACATACATAAATCTTTTAGTATTCATTGCTGCCTTACCCCAGCAGGTCTTTCTGTGTGAGCAGAGAGCTAATGTCCCTCAGCGCCTCTTTAGGAAGGCAAAAGTTTCTCATCTCTTCCAGCCTCAGAGCGAGAGCTTTTCTGTCCACCAGATCCAGACTGCCCCGGTTCAAGAAAGGCAGCAAAGGCCCGAGGAAGTCAAGAGCAGAGCTGTCAATCTCCCCCTCATCATCCTCATCGCTCTATGGGATACAGCAGAATTAGTAACCATCAATTCTTGTCAGGTTTTCGCCGACGCCTTTTACTGGCGAGAAGGAATTAAGGCTAATCAGCGAGTCAATAAGTCTAATTAAACTGTACAGTTCTCCACTAAGATGTTTAATCCGGTAAAATGTCTGTATGTATTATGTAACCAACAGGACGTAGATGATTGGCTATAGCAACCAAACAGGAAGGGAGGAAGAATGGGGATGTTTGTTTACATGAGGGATTAGTTTTAAATACATGCTGTAATTTACATGTTTTAGATGTTAAATAAACTGTTTAAGCTTTGACAAGATCAAGCTAAACCACTGCAAAGGGAAAAATACCATACTTGCACTTCAAATCATTTACCATTTCGCTCTTCGCCCTCTCAGCAATATGGATTTGTTTGTAATGAGGGAGCTTGAGGAAGTCGGTAAAATGTGTTTGAATGTAGTCCAGGAGATATCTGAAGGACTCATTAGACAGCTGCTCTACCATAGTGACTCTGCAAAACAAAAACAAAAAGATTAATATAAATATGAATCTGGTTGCAGAAATAAATAAATTGCAATATTGGTAAAGACAGGAGCCCTCACGGTAAAGTCAGAGCAAACCAGGAGCTCAGACCACTCAGGTCAATGTCAGGACGCTTTCTCAGCTCATCGACAATACATTTTCTCTAGTGAGCAAACAAACATCTTTACCACTGATGTATTTATTCTGGTTTTCTCCACACACACACAAGTTGAGGAAAAAAATGTTTGGTGCACTTACGAGAGCTGGTCGAATATCACCGGGGAGATCAGCGAGAAGGTCTAGGATATCCACTTCTGTGTCATTGATCCAGCGCTTCAACAGGTTACAACTCACTCCACCAGCTAAAAGTCTCAGGTGTCTACAAGGAATAACAACCATTACTGTCGGAAATAATATAAATTACAACATAATGTCCTGTCGTGTTACCTCCCAATGCTGCCGGTAGTGTTTTGGAATGGAAAAATCTTCTTGATCAAAAATTGAGCCTTCAAACACATCTTTAAGTTAGTTTTGTTTGCTGTTAAAACCCACTTTGACCAAAAATATATGTATTATTGGTGTATTTTGGTAATAAGACCATGTAAACCTTTTCAAATTAAAGTCAAATTAAAATTCTGTTTGTCTGGTAAGAGGCACGACAGGTGGTGAAAGCGGACTCGTACGCTGTTGGCTGTGACCAAAGTACTTAAAGGCAGCCATTATTAATTTATGCTACATTCCTCTGCTTCATTGTAGAACATCCAAACTAATTAGCTTGATGGTGGCTGATGCGTATGGAGTATTAATATCCTGAAAGGATCATGTGAAGCATAACCAATGAGCCGTAGGTCATTGTGAGCCAGGGCTAGAGTTGGCAGGATTTCCCCTCTCAATCAATATGCCTGTCTTTGCGATTCATTCTACTGTATTGCTTTGTTGAGGTGCCTCGTGATGTTAAAGGATAATTTGTTGTCATTAAAATCTTGCTCCTTCTTTATGCTGACAAACAGTACAGTTATATTATCTATGAAAAACCGTTCCTGTTGATTAAAGGTACACTGCATAACGTTTCACCCAATAAACAGAATAGAATACAAGCATTTATTTTATTCCAGATATTTCATCATGAGTAAACACTAGGGCTGCATTTAATAGGGCTATAAGTATAAGTATGAATAGGCTAAGATGTTTTCCAACCTTTAGTACAAAGAGAGGAGGGACTTAGAGGTTAACTCCTCCTTCTGGTTTGCTCTCAAGAGACTCACAAACTTGTTTAAGTCTTTATTCGCTGAGGACGATCTTTGGACTAAGATCGAAACATCCAACACTTCAACTACAGAGTACAGATGAAGACTAAAGAATCTTGGCCTACGATATGTTTAATCAGCAAAAATACTACTTTGATTAAAATTATGATGAAATAATTTAGTCAACGAAACTAACACGGGCTGTGCTGCTAACCAAATGTGAATAGCGTACCTGTTGTGGTGACCAGGCTATGTCTCTGAACTGGCTTTTATTGTTCAGGAGAATGTCTGTGGTCATGTCTTGCATTAACTTCTTCAGAGGTACAAATGGCAAAAGACAAGGCACTTGCTCAATAAAGTTAGAAAAGTCCCTCTGCAATGCCTGTTGAGGGAAGAACAGGTTAGATACGCAGCATTGGAATGTAGCAGCCACAAAAACATAAAATAGAGGTCACCTCTTGCACCGCATTATACAGCATGGCTCTTTGTCCCGGCTTTAGCTCGGAGAATAAGCTGCTCCAACACTGGCAGGGCATTGACTGACTGATGTTGCCCCACTGCAGGCTTCTGAGCACAGCGGGGGACAGACCAGAGTGTAATGCTTTCAATCTGCACAATTTGTCCATGGTGAGCTGTGTGTGATGCATGAGCACAAAACATCCCAAATTTAAGACCCAAATGTAATTAGCAGAAAATGAAAATCATGTAAACTGAGTGTGCTTACATTGGTTTCTTTAGAAATCTTGGATAATATTTGGAAAGCCTAGAAAAATATGAGAACAGCAAAAAAAAAAAAAAAGGAATTTAATTATCTCTGCGATTTGCTTTGATGCAGAAACAGTCATTTTAATCTCCTCAGAGGGGAAGGAAAGACTTTTACTAGTGTTTACATATAGATCAGAGACAGGTAACAAAATACAGTAGGCACAACTGCACAGAGACCTGCGCCGGAGAATAGTGTGGGATGGATGGGTGTGAGAGAACATCTACAAGCTCCTCTGAGGGCAGGGGCAGCAGGAATGAAGCGCCCAACTCAGGGAGGATCCCACTGAGAGCAAACAGATCCTGCTGAGCCAAGCTGCTGGCATTTAGCATCTGGACTGCCGGTACCAGCCACGAGGACAGCTAACAACACGGATGAAAAAGACTTAATTCATTGCATGAGCTGTCCTGGATCTATATTGAAAATCCCTCACTCTGCCCTTGGTGCTGATCAGGCCCTTGGACATGCACTCTGCAAGCTGCTGCCACAGAGCTGAGGCCACAGCGGAGTCTCGGAAAAATGAGTGGAGCTCAAAGGGATCCAAATAACAGGCAAGGATGCCTAACCTATAAAAATGTACACACACAAAATATAGAGTAAATAAAAAGTTAAAACTAAGGGAAATGAATGTGTCAAATGTATAAATGATAAAGTAATCAACCAGCTAACAATATGTTATGTCTTATTAACTCCCCCAGTTCAAAATACATACTGCATGCTTTTATCATATTCTTTGTATGGGATCCACTCAAAACTTTTAGTTATATTTAGACTACACTCACCTCATTATGTTATCTCCAGTCAGATTCTTCTTTTTGGTAAAGAGGGTCCTGAGCACATGACGCCCCCTCACTCCATCCAGACTGCTGTTGCCTAGCAACTCAGCTAACGGGGTAAGCTGTAAAAGACGGGCCGATAAATGTGTCTGGTTAAGTCTTTGTTCTATTAGATGTCCAATAAACGCCTTAACTCCAAGGTGACAATTTTAGTGAGAATGTTAGAGTAAGGCTACGTTAATCTTACCTGATGTGATGTCAGCTGCTGGAAATGAGTGACAGGAAGATAGGGCAGAAGCGGTAGGATGGAAGCAAGAAAGTAAGGGGGCCATGTATGAACGTCCCCCACCACAGACGACTGAAGGATTCTGTTTACAAAGGCTTTCTTCTGTAGAGACCTCATTCCTGAGCTATGGTCCCGAATAGCTGTCAAACTGTAGCACAATTGTCTTTTATTTAATAATAAACCGATATGTTGCAACTTACAATGATGACTTCTGTAGGTACGTACACGCTGTCATTGACCACAAGGGATGTTGGGAAATTCATGATGTCAGAAACAGACATGAAGGGAATGAACTGGGACAGGTCAATGAACAACTCGGGGGTTACTCGAGGGAACTTATGGATGAATGCAGCAGTCATTGTCTCCATGGCTTGCAACTCTGTTGGAGAGGCCTGAATAAGAATAGTTTAACATAATTAACAAGTAAACATTCACTTTCACAGCTGAGTTTTTCATAACAAACCTGGCTGGTTTGAACTTGTAAATAATCCCAGGTTTGATGCATATGAGAGATGAATCTTTTAACAGAATCTTTTTCAGCAGACATCACAAGAGTGCGGATGCTGCTTCTCGGCAACCTAAGGTACTCCTGTTGAAATAAAATAACATAATAAAAGCAATACAGACATTTATTTACACATTTGTTGTATATGATTCACTAACCCGCATCAGCAGTTGGAGAGCTGTTGAGTTGTTATCCTGCTGAATGAGGTCCCACAAGACAGGCTGGCAAACATGAGCATAATATGAGTTATACATTTAGTAAATGAGTCAGTAATGTCAGTCAGATGTCTTACACTAAAGCAGCTCAGTAGGTCCTCTTTGAGTGAGGCATTCTTCTCTCGAAGCAAAAATACCCCCACAGTGTGAAGGACACTGGTGCTGGCCTCAGGCTGCACACTGGACCAGGACGTATTATCAAGGAGACTAGAAAGGAGGATGGCCTGGCCTAAACCCTGCCGTGCCTCTCTTTCACCTTCCTCTAAACCTGATGAGAGACCCACTATGAAGTCCAGAAGCCGCAGCACATAGCCCAGCACCACCAGGAAGCCTTCTCGCTCCCCTCCTTCAATCTCACACATGCTCAGCTTGTGCACTATTTCAACCATCAAAGGAGCTGGGTTCACACAGAGCTGAGAGCTGTCAAATTCATAGGGTGCTGGCAGCATTTCAAAAAACCTCTGAAGAAAGCACTTTCTGCCCTCTAGTTCTGCTTGCAGATTGGCACACAAGTCGAAAAACTGTGGCACTGACCCTACCAGCTGTTGCAGGAATGAGGTGTTTTGACAAATGTATTCTTTTAGCCCTGGTGTGTGAGCACAATGCTCCAGGAGAGTAGTGTTGAGAAAATGATGGACTGCCCACTGTCTGTAGTGACACATATTCTCTGGGGAGTCAATAAAGGAAGAATTATATATTTTTGAGCAGTATGCGGCAGCCCAGCTGCCCTCTGGCAAAGAGTATAAAGAGTCAGGGGATAGTTTCCCACACAATGCTGAGACCAGAACTGAGCTATTAGGCAGAAAACAGTGTCTGAAAGCTTCAGCATTGAGGGTCGGGCTTCCCAGCTCAGACAGACACTCGTCACTGAGAGAAGCACTTCCTGTCGATTCACCCAACATTTGTTCACAGAGGTCATCAATACTGGAGTAATTGAAAAAGTTGAAGTCCTTTGACGCTGCAGCCTACAAATGATCATGAAAAAGTGGATTAATCCATTGTTGACTAAATATAGATAGTAAACCCACTAAACATCAACACTCACCTCATGTACTTTCTGGAGCCAGAAAGAGGAGTTGGCACATACAGTGTTATTGAATTCATTAGCAAAAAACTCGCTGCAGATGTGAACCCAGAGGAAATCCTCCTCAGCAGCTGTCAGGTACCATGCTGCATCAGAGCAGGTGGAGGGCAGGTCCAGGCCCATGTGGGCGACTACACCACTCACTGAGCCATTCTCACCTTCAAACAGTTTACAATAGAGGAACACCGTGAAGTTCGAGACACCTGTCAGCCCGGGGATGGATTCATTGCAGGCTGCCTCCAGGATTTCCATGGTGCTGATGTCATCCGTCTCCCTCAGCTGGTCACTGCTTGTCTGTGTGGAGTTCAGGTGGGATTTATGAGCTGCAGAAAACCCTTTGTCAAGTTGTCGATGCCTTTTGGAACTCGTGTGGATACGCCGTTCACCTCCTCTAATAGACGGGCAGGACAAAATAGGGCGCGTGGTTGGGAGCATGTGAGAGTTAAAGCCCAAAGCCTGGTGATTCCATGTTAGATTGTGTCTTATTCCCCTTTCACAACACACAAGAAACAAAAATGAGTCATAATGAAGGCTAAAATGGGTTAACCTTGAACTGCAAGCTGGATCATCACAAGATCTAAAATTTCAGTCTTGCTTTTAATCCATCTCGGAAGGCTCCAACTTAATGTCAGGGCTTTTATCAGTACAAAACAACAACACAGCAACAGCAGAAAAACATGAGGTGCTGTACTTAATGATTGCTTTAGTGCTTTGTTTTCTTTAGCTATATTTTGATACTAGCTGTGATTGTGCGTGTCATCCAATCAGCAGCAAATATCCCACTAAAAGTCTTTCCTCTTCCCAAGCTATTTAAACTGGAGCCTTTCCGGATTGATATTGCAGTGGTAATGACATTTGCACTGCATAATAATATCAATCAGATTTTTTTGTCAGGTTAAAAATGTGTAGCACATAGCAAATTGTTTTTTCACTCACCATAAAATCAGCTGTCTCAGGTCACCTTGGCAGAGATGAAAATATAAAGACAAATCAAAGTGAATGAGTGGTGGAAAAATCAACAGGCACACAATTGTTACTGATATAAGAGTGCGCTTCACTGAACAAAGCCAGAGATATAAGGTTACTGACATCAATGGGAGCGTAAAGAGATTAGCTGGCCTATGAAGAGAAGCTATCATTTCACGGGGATGATTATAAAGATTTAAAGCAGTGTCACTCCCTGTCTCCCCTGTCCGAGCGCAACAGGTGAAGTCAGGGTTAATTAGTACAATACTCACCGAACGAGCAGCGTCCCTGGGCATCCGGCTGTGGCACGTCCACCAACTCTCCTACATCATCCAGCATCGCCATGGTAACCCGTGACACTTTCCTCCTCAGATTACCGTAGACCGTGTTGCCGACTTTGTGCAGCAGGCCACTCCTCAGCCCGTCCAGACTTTGAACAAGCGCAAGGTTTTTCTGCGCCAACTGGCTCCCCCGCTCTCCACTTCCACCAGAGCGGGACAGGGCTTGTAGGAGTAAGCTCTGCATCAGGGCACCATCGTCTCCTGTAGTGTTTATGTTTGCAAAGGTGCTTGAGCTTGCATTGAGGCCATCCTGTCGCATGGCTTCAGGAGGTAAACTGAATGGTTTTAAACGTCCAAATCCACCAGAGCCCTTGCGCTGCTCTAGGGCCTCTGCTGCAGGGTGTAAACTAACCACCGGCTTCCAGTTCCTCGCCTCTAAGAAACGAAGGAGCTGCTGGAGCCAATTGACACTGTACATGCAATCGCTCTGATCTCTCAGTGCACAGATGAAGCCCTGCAAACCAGCACTGGCCTGGCCATAAGTCCCACTGACCAGAGCCTGAAGGGCTGCCTCCAACACAGCGCTCACCGTTTTCCAGTTCTGGGACATGATAGTCAACAATGATTTAAAGGATTGCTTATCTGACAGTGTGATTAGGCTTTGTAGAAGACTCAAAAGCCAGTCCCAATGTTGGCTGCCCCTCAAAGACAAAAACCAGTCTTGCACAGTGAAGCTTGGTCTTGGAGGGACCCGTCCATTCCACTGGTTTGTGGCAGCACCGCCTTCTGACTGAAGAAAGAAAAGCAGCACCTTCTCCCAAAGTTGCTCTTCTTCAGGCTCAGCTGGGGACTCATCCAGCTCAGTTCCAATCTCTTGGAGATACTGAGAGATGTTGTACAGAAAACCGGAAAGGCGGTGACGGTCAATAGGTTTATTCAGAGATGGCATTTTTGTATTTGGAAATATTGCCTTTAGACTGCCCATTATATTTCTCATAACTGGGTGCATATTTGAAGACTTGGATTCTGGGGGATTCTTTTGAGAATACCATCCATTTTTGCTCAATTTGGAAAGAATCTCTGCAATAATAGCATTTCTCTGCTCTTCTGTACTTCTACCTAAAAATCATTAAAAAAAAAAAAAGGTTTTGTGAATCTTCTCTATGATTATTTTTTCAACAAAAAAAAAAAACTCACCTGTTTCCTCTGACCCTTGTCCTATGACTGTGCCACAGATAACAATGATGGTAACAAAAAGACTTGCCATTCCCGGCCGTCTGTTTTCCATCTTCATTTCCTCCAGCAGAAAGCATGAAATTGTTGTCACATCCTTTTTGAACAGTGTTCCTGTTTAAAATAAACATTTAAAAAGTTACAATAACCAGGAGTAACGCAAACTCAAAAAGGAATAAATTTTAATCTTTCACTTTGTATGGAATCAGATTTGAGACAAATCTATTCAAATTACTTTTAAAGGAACTCAAATAAAAAATAAATTACAATATATTTTTAGGGATTTCATAAGATATTATTTTCATTCCAACATAAAAATAAACAATAATGTTTCCCTTCAGTACATAAAAAAAATGTGTTGGTTTTTTTCCCTCTTTTGCCTTAGGTTTTTTTTTGCATTTGACTCTCAAAGTTTTGCTTTTGAATCTTGAATTTTTGCTTTTGGTGAAAAGCTGACAGGGAGGCGGGCCTTAGAATAGTGCCTTCTCATTGGCTGAAGGACTCAGTGACTTTGTATTTAGCCTTTAGCCCTGCTCAGCTTTTGGCCAAGCTTTAATGAACAACGATCATCTAGCTTTAAAACAAGTTAGTTCTTATTAACGTCCCACAAAGTCATTCTGGAGCAACATGGAGTCCACACAAACACAACAGGAATCGTAGCAGGCCTCTTATACCGTCCTCCATATGGTTTGTAAATAAGAATGCTTAGGATTTAAATGTTATTTTACTCCTGTAACTTTTATTGTTACTTCGTTTGTTTGACTGTGTTTGTGTGAATGTACGAAGCAGCACCATGTACCCAAGACAAATATCCCCATTGAGGGACAATAAAGTATACAATACAATACTCTTGTGTGCGTTTATTCCCCGCCTCTCTCCCTGTCACTCAAAACTACTTTTTCTGGGTCACCGAGTCCTACAGCCAATGAGAATTCCAGTCTGGATACAGAGCTCATCATAGCACTGAGACTGCATTGGTCAAAGTTACCAATGATCTGCTGTTGGCGGCTGATGCTGGACTGGTCTCAATCCTGGTTCTATTAGACCTCAGTGCAGCCTTTGATACTATCGATCACAACATTCTCCTGCAAAGATTAGAATGTGAAGTAGGCATCCGAGGAACGGCCCTCCGCTGGTTTAAATCCTATTTATCGGATAGGTATCAGCTTGTTAATGTAAATCAACAGTCCTCATCTCCCTCTAAAATGATCTACGGAGTGCCACAAGGGTCCGTGCTGGGGCCAATTTTATTCATGCTATACATGCTGCCACTAGGTAAAATAATCAGAAATCATGACATACATTTTCACTGCTACGCTGATGACACACAGCTGTACTTATCAATGAAACCTGGTCAAACGGATCAAATTAATCGGCTTAGTGCTTGTGTAAAAGACATTAAGAACTGGATGACGGTTAATTACCTTCTCCTTAACCCTGATAAAACAGAGGTAATTATATTAGGCCCCCAAAAACTGAGGGACACCCTTGCTGAGCAGATCATCACC
>OMNZ01018563.1:2530-13619 GCA_900303255.1 Lesueurigobius sanzi | reverse complement strand
AGAATAACGTCAAATATCCTGAATTCAAGCTACTTTTACTTATCAATATATTTTTATTATATATCTTTTTGCAGTGTGTAAATAGGATTATTACAAATTTGAGTTTTTTTGGCCAAATTGTGCCCTATTTGTTATAATGGGATTCCGCCTGGACTAATTATTTATTGTTACAGATAAACAGTTGGTAAAAAGTCAATAATTATCATGTAGTTACTATTTTTGATGTTTATTTTCTTCTTCAAAATGAAAACAAGCTGCTGACCTGCTGAAGGTCCCAGGTTCGACCCCGGGCCAATACGGGGCCTTTCTGTGTGGAGTTTGCATGTTCTCCCTGTGTCTGCATAGGTTTCCTCCGGGTGCTCCGGTTTCCCCTACCACCAAAAACATGTACAATAGGCAAGGATGAATGATGTCTGGGTGAGTGAATGTGGTGATCGGAGGGTCCGTTGGCGCCTGATGTGTGCAGCCACACCTCTGTCTGTCTGCCTCAAGGGGCAGCTGGTTACCACTGGAGTGAATGTCAATCTCATGTAAAAGCGCTTTGTGACTCTGTCTGTGAAAGGCGCTATATAAATAAAGCTCTTCTTCTTCTTCTTCTTCTGTAATGTGTGTTTTTTTTTTTAGGTGGAATTCATATTTTCTGTCTTTCAACCTCAGTTACTCAGGCCCACTATGATTTTCTTGAAAATGTTCACATTTACAGTCTCCCCACAGACATTCATAACATATGAGAGCAATATGAACATTTTAGACATTTTACAAGCTGTTAAAGCCTTCCAGAGGATATGTGTACCAAATTCGTAAAAAACTGCCACGGGCTTAAGAGGTTAAACGGGATATACCTGATTTCATTTTTTACTACTTTAGTTTAATGCAAACTCAAATATTTGTGGAAATATTGTTCATCTAAATATAAAGCATTTATTGTAAATTCCATGGTTTGTAGGCTAGTTTTCTAACATTTCTGTGACAACGGCCCAAAAAAGTGACCCCACCAATTGTGAAATATGCTTATCTCTAAAGCTGGACACACACTAGAAGATTTTTCGCCAGATTTTTAGTCTTAGGAGGCGTGGCTCAATAAAAACTTTCTCTCATGGCATGATCTGTGGTGGGACTCCTCATGTCTGTGTGTGTGTGTGTGTGTGTGTGTGTGTGTGTGTGTGTGTGTGTGTGTGTGTGTGTGTGTGTGTGTGTGTGTGTGTGTCCTCATGTCTGTTCTGAAGTGTGCGTTGTCTTTGCACAGACAATTAGTCTCAAAAGATTAAAAATCCTCTAGTGTGTGGCCACCTTAAGAAGTACAAATTGTAGGTACTTATACTTTACTTAAGTACATTTTATGATGAATACTTTTTACTCCACTATATTTTAGAGCCTGTATCTGTACATTCTACTCCACTCCTTTTAAAAAAGTATTTTATTTTCAAAATGACCTCTCTACGAAGAACTGGTTTAGTTCTGGTTTAGCCTCGATTTAGACCTGGTTTAGTCCGGATTTAGACCTTTACATGGCCACCCTTTTTCATGAATAAAATTACATTCTTTCTGCACTTGGATGAACAAAGGCCTCCTCCCACAAACATGAAAAACTCAGGTTAGGTTTGATTATTTATATAGTTTAATGAACCAGTTAATATAATGTTCAGAAGAAGATACTGTATATGTAACTGTTAAAATAATGTGTGTAAAGTGAGTGTAGTGCATCTTCAACTCAGTAAACCCTACAATTTCCTCTAAATAATTGAAAGTTTAACAAAAACTGAAAACTTGAATAACATTTGGGGACATCACCCAAGGAGTGTTTTTTGTGACTAGATTTAGAAAAATATCAAACAAAACAAAATAAAGAGTGTCTGCTCCTGGTCTTCTCCATGTGGTCTCTTCTCCAGGCTCCAGACCTGAAATATTGAACACGACAATTAGAAATATGGCTTAAAAAAAGGTAGACACAACAACACCTAGTGGGAGAACGTAAAATCACGGGGGGGATCAAATAATTATTGGCCTCACTGTAACTACAGTATAGGCAACGTCAGGCCCGGGGGCAAAATCCGGCCCTCCAGCATATACCCTCTGGCCCCCGAGATGATTTTGGGATATATACGGTGACTAAAGATCTAAACACTTAAAAGTAATCCAAAAATACCGAAATATTGCCAATTGATTCAAAAATATATATGGAAAATGAAACAAGTAATCCTTCAGTTTTTATCCACCATAAGCAGGTTCGGCTCGATCTATTGACTAGGGGAAAAAATGGCCCACCTCCAAGCAAACTTGCTTGGAGATACTGGTATAGGCCAACATAGATCAATGTACTGAGTTCCAGCACCATCATTCACCTCCCAAAGACTTTATCCAGTAACAGAGTACTTTCCCACTTACCATTCAGGCAAAAAAGAATTTAAAAATATTACATAATGTAAACTTGTAAAATGATGTTAAGAAAATGTGTAATATCAGAATATCTAAAGTATAAAGGCTTCACTGCAAAAAGTGATGTCTTGATAAAGATAAATTTGCCCTCCGAATATTTGACCTAATTTTGACTTGCCAAATAAAATTATCTGCCAGTATTTTTGCACTTACCACAAGAAAAAGCAAACATATTTATATGAGATAGTTTGCATATCAATTGTACTACAGTATCTGTTGACATATTATATGTGTTTTAATAATAAAAATGAATGGATATGTGCCATATGGGTCATTCTGAGCAGTGACTTACAGGCTGGGTCGTGGCTCACAAGCTGGGTCCGTGAGCCATGATCCAGCCTGGGACTCACACGACGCTGGAGCTCGACTCCCTCTGGATCCAGAATCTTAATCATCAGTGGGATTGTTTTTTGAGACACCACGAAACCCCTCTGAATGGCCCGCTGATGCATCCACCGATAACCCTGCCTCGGAGAAGTCCGTATGGTTCTTTCTCCGGAAAAGATGCATTTTCTTGCATATTCTTTTTAAAGTCCTAATACTTATGATGATATGATGCTGATGTGCCAAAAAATTAAGTATCTCCTTGTTTGTGAAACCTATCCTAAAGTACAACTCCACAGCCCTCATTTTACCAACCGTCTTCCTCTAAAACAACAGGTTAGAATATTACGACTTTATTCTCATTAGGTTACGACTTTATTCTCATTAGGTTACGACTTTATTCTCATTAGGTTACGACTTTATTCTCATTAGGTTACGACTTTATTCTCATTAGGTTACGACTTTATTCTCATTAGGTAACGACTTTATTCTCATTAGGTTATGATCCAGGTCCGGCCCCCAAGAGGGTTTCATCCGGTCCCTGGCCTATAGAGCATACATTTCTGAACATGTCAAAAAAAAAGAGTAAGGCCCAATCCGAATCAGTCAAATTATAGCCTCTAACTACTAACACTAGCTCCTAACTCCTTAACCTTTCGTGCAAATTCATACAGTTAGCAACAATACAAAATACATAATATTCATTAAAATAAATCTGTGAAATCTGGTGGCGAAAATGTCTGTATTTTACTGCACACCACTGACTTTGATGTCAACAGGTTTTCAATAAAGAGCAGTTAAACCTCACGGTCTCTGAAAGTTTCATGAGCCACGAAGGCAGACAGAAAACAGACCATAATAAAAAGCACTTTGAGATTCACCTCTATCACAGATATGAAATGCCCTGGACACATTATCCTGTGCTTTATTGGTTCATGTCAGAGTACAGCGAGTGCCGCTCCTCTATTATCGGAGCTTAAAGCATGTGGCTAACTTGCATATAGGCTTTCATTCTAAACTAAAACAAAATGCGTAACGAAACTGCCTCATTTAGTCCATATCCTGCAGTGATCTTTACATAGTAAGGCTCTGTGGAGACACTTTTATAAAATTTGTCTTGTGCAGATCATTTTATTTAAGTAAACACGTGTCATGAACCGTGTCCGTGCAGAGATCGGACATTTTATAGAAAATACTCGAGTGTAAAACCGAACCTGCAGATGTCCCTATGCTAAAGAGGCTATTTAGGAAGCTTAAAAGCTCCTATCCCTAGCTCCTTCCTAAACTGACACGACTATTCAGACAGCACTTATCATGGCGGACGCTGAAGCATTTTCAGTTTTGGGTTAGACCGCTTACCGATTTGCTCTATTCAGACGCAGCCTATGTCTCTAGCCCACTCCTGTGCGGATTTATGACATTTTAAAGAAATAACCAAAATGCTCAAGTCAGCCACTAGGGGGCAGCCAAAATAAAAAAGGAAGGAATTCCACACCTGTCCAGCAGAGGGCACTGTCTTATGGCCATACTGCTTTTGCTCTGCCTGATCCGGTGAGATTTCTGATGCTAAGCAGGGCAGGGCCTGGTCAGGACTGTGATGGGAGACAAAGACAAGTTGTTATATTATATTAATTATATATTCTTATTTTAGAGATTTGCCATTACAAAGTGCAAGAAGTAATCAAGAAAGAAGTCTCAATTTAGGTGCAAAAATACCATTGGCAGATAATTTTACTTGGCAGGTCAAAATTACTCAAATAAGGTCAAATATTCTGAATTAAAGCAACTGAATTGTCTGAATTGTACTTATGAAGATATCACCTTTTGCAGTGATGATTTTTTGCCTGATGATGGCCACTGGCCGAAACGTTGCATGAAATAAAGGAACACCAATTAACACGGTGTGTGCGAGAGATTTTTTCTGTGCAGTGTTGATTTTTACCTCGTCAAGATTGGGTTTGGATCACGACATCGGTTCCTCGACAGGAGCCTGGACTTCCACTGAAAAATATAAACAAATAAAGCAAAGAACATAAAATTACACAGTTAAATCAGCTCAAACAGCCAATAAAATGCATTACCTGTTTCGCTGCTTTTTCTCCAGTACTTCACCATCTTCTTTTTCACATCTTCTCCATCGCACTTTATAAGCACCGAATACTGCGGTAAGGACAGCTCTTGGTTTTCCTCCTCAGCGATTATTTTCACTTTTATAATTTTATTCACCAGCAAGTCGAAGAAATCGTCGCATGCCTCGTCTTTCCACTTGCCTTCAGTCTGGTTGAATCCTTGCAACGAGCACAGAAACGCTTGGGGAGGCTGTTCCAGAAGATGTTGGGGCAATACTCTTGTATCCTTTATGGTCACTTCCTCTTCGTTTCCATAGTCAATGAAGACTATGTTCAGTTTTTCACCATTTGTGTTATTAACCAGTGCCCTGTACCATCTATTGTCCTCTGAGAAGAAGGCTAGGCATACATCTCCAGTATCTAAAGTCGTAGGGCATTCTTGGGATTGCCCGGCCTCTTTAGCAAGCTTTGCGATTTTATGCAGCTCATCCGCATTGGCGAATTGACACCAAAAGAAACACGGATTGTCAATAGAAGTAGCATAGACGCTTTCAATTCCATTTATAGATAAGTTTGGCTTCTTGTAGGCCATTTGCTTTGATAAAACCAAGTTTTCAGCCAGGTTACTTGAAAGATTGTGAATTTTGCCATGAGCTTTCCAGTCCTTTAGCATTGCGGTGTTTACTGCCAAATTTCCGCATTGAATTTGCACAACAAACTGGGGCATCTCGATTTCTTGATTTTCAACTTCGCTAGAAGGGGTCACTTGTAGGAGGTTGTCCACCAAGAGTTCAAAGAAATGGTCTTCAACATCATCCCCCCAGGCACCGGTAGTGCGATCAAATCCCTTCAGGCAACACAGAAATCCTTGAGGTAGCGCTTCTAGCAATCTTGAAGACAGTGGTCGAACGTTTATGACACTTACCTCGGCTTCGTTGCCGTAGTCAATGAAGAGAACTGAAAACTTGTCTAGGCTTTTGCTTACGATTTGTGCCCGATACCACACGTTGTCGTCGCTGAAAAGTGCCAGACAGGGACTACTGGGAATGAGGTTGTTTGCAAAATTCGGATCGTGTTGGGTCTTCCCTTCGCTTTCAGCAAATTTGGCAATTTCATCCAACTCTGCCTTGTCGCTATACTGGCACCAAAAGTAGTCTGGTCCTGAAATCGATGTAGCATATGCAGTCACTGTTTTGTTCATGGCAAGTTGAGGCTTATTGTACTTGCATGTCTTCAAATTCACTGCTGGAGCTTTAAGTGGTGTATTCTGGGAAACATTTGGGGGTTTAGGTGCTTGTAAAGATCGAGCGTATGTCCTGCAGAAAGTGTCAATGTCAAAATCAAATTGCACGGTGTACTGTGGGACATTGATCTTTTGATTGTGCTTCATGGATAGTATTTTAAGATTGATGATTTTATCCAACATCAGATGTTTGAAAGCTTTGTAAAGCGAATCGTCCCACGTTGTTGTGTCCTCATCAAAGTTTTCCATGCAGCACAAAAACGCCTGAGCTTGTACTTCCATCAAACTTAACGGCATCGGTCTCACATTAAAAATGCTGATCTCGTCTTCATTTCCATAGTCAACAAAAACTACATTAAACTTGTCTTTTTCGCAGCTTATAACTTGGGCTCTGCACCATTCATGGTCCCTGGAATAAAAAGCCAAGCATGGACTTCCAGGAGTGAGAGTCTCTGGGAATAGGGGATCTTCAGCCCAACCAGCTTTTTGGGCAAGTTTAGTGATTCGATCCAACACTGCAGGGTTGTTATACTGGCCCCAAAAGTACGCAGGACTAGATACTGTAGGAGCAAACACCTTTACGTCCTTGTTTACTAGACCATATGGATTACAGTAGAAGACAGTTTTTGTTTCCTTTTGCTGGCTCTTGTTCAACACATCCCCGCCGCACGTTATTCCATATTCATGCAAGAGTTTGTGCAAACCAACATCTTCGATTTGAACAACGTATTGTGGCAATCCAATTTCAAAATCATGCTCCATCCGTAGCACTTTGACTTTTAGAGGCCTATCGGCCAGAGCATGGTTTACTTTGTCAAAAAATTTGTCACGAGGTAATGTGCTTTTTGTTATGTAAAAATCATCCAAAGTGCACAGGAATGCTTGGGGAGCCACCTCCAGCAAACTGTCAGATAGTGGGCGCACATTTTCATAGTGAATGTCGTCTTCGTTGCCGGAGTCAATAAACAGTACCGTAAATCTCTCCTTAAATTTCAATATCACTTGAGCACGATACCATTGGTTGTCGCTCTTAGAAAAAGCCAAGCACACGTGCCCAATATTTAGTCGCAATGGGAAAATAGAGTCTTGCGCCGCTTTGCCCTCAATTTGAGCAAGTGTAGTTACTTTATCCAGATCTCCCGCGTTACTGCATCGGCACCAGAAGTATTCGGGATTTGAAATGGAGGTTGCGTACAACTCCTGAGTCTTGTTGAAGGATATAATTGGCTTTTTGTACTTGCGATTATTAAGAAAGTCTAGAGTAATTTGATTTGGTGACAAATTCTTGTTTGTTTCAGCATCACTTTCCATAGCACTTGTTTGCTCAGTGATCACTTCTGTGGATTCCTTTACAGCAGTTGTATATTTTGGCTCAACATCCACCAATATCCAGTCCTTCATATTGTGTCCTCCATTTTGAGCTTCTGGCAACTTTTGTTGAGCAACTTCAGATTCATCAATTTCCATATTAGACTCTGGAGGCATTTTTGATCCATTGCAAAGATGCCTGTTCTCCACATCAATATTAACAATTTTTTCTCTTACTTGTGCATTGAGACTTTTGGAACCATCAAATAACTCAACCAAGAGCTTTCCGTTTTGTCCTTTTTCTATCACAGACATGGTAAACGTATGGCCAACCACCACCTCTGCAAACCATTCATCGATTTCTTGTGGAATCTCTTCTGGGATGTTGAACAGCCCCATTGGAACGGCCAAAGTTGGGATGGTCAACACTGCGCTTGCTTCACAGAGAATTGGATGGATATCTGCTCTCTTTACTGCTAGTGTTTTGCCCAAATCAACAAAATGCACTTTAAAATCTGGCAATATTTCCAACACTTGCCCTCTGTACCAATTTGAATCGCTGTATCTCGCAATGCACAAGCTATTTGGTGCAAGAACGCATTCAGAGGACAAATCAGTGGTAGCTAATTTTAATTTTTTTATTTCACTCTGTACTTGCTGGAACAAACACAAATTTCTCTCAAGTTGGGAGTAGAAGCTGTGAACGGTCTCTGAATAGCTTATGCTTATCTTTTCCCTTGAACTCACTTCTATATTATGACTCGACTGGTTGTATGCATCAGATCTAGCGGACATTTTTTCATTAAGAACTTGAGTAGCACTTTCCACTTGCGTTTGTAGATCGACAATGTTTAGCGGTGTGCCTTCTCCGTCAGACGCTACTGCCTTTATGATGCATTTCAGCCCGCCGTATTGAGACAAACTTGAAGCTACAAACCTGCGAAACTCCCCAGTTGCATAGTTTGCTTCTGGGGTTGGCAGGTTGAACAGGGAGCACTGGAAAGCTTGCGCATCTAGACGTAGAAAGGTTGGGTCAATCAGACGCAATTCCTGCAAAGGGACCTTTTTAGTTTGACCATAATCTATGAATCTCACTTCAACATTCAGAGATGGTTGTGTCGCAAGGATTTTCGCCCTATACCACATGTTATCGCTGGGATTTCTTGCCACACAAATTGGTTCGACCAGTGGTTTTGGGTGGACCAATGCGTAGTAAGCTTGCAAATCTTTCATCAGAACATCAAGCTTTTGATCACAGTGAGACGTCTGACACCAAAATTTGCTCGGGCTGTCAATACAAGATATTTTGACACCAACGCTAGCTCCGACTGTTAGCAAATCGCAAAGTGGCCTCTCCATGGGACTGAATGGCGAGCCGCAGCTTTGACTAAGCAAATGTTGCTCTCTGCTTTTAGGGAAAATGCTTGGACCAGTCGCTTCAGGAGTAGCACCATTTAAAAAAAGCATGTGTGTGGTTTTTTGCTTTTTGTCACCATGAATTACAAGGTCTTCCTTCTTCAAAAACAAATTGTTTATACAAGCACCATTGGCAGTAAAGAGGCTGACCGAGTAGATATCTTCAGGCAGAATATGACGTTCAAATCGTGCCACTATGTTTTGGTTTGATAGCGATTTCAAATAGTCTATCTCTTCCTTGGTCCATTCCTTGTCTCCTAATCCTTCTAAATTGCAACGATATGTGACCACAGGCACCCTCAAGGACTTCATATCCAATTTTTTCACATTTGTAGCTTGAACCAGTTCATATTTCCCTTCATCTACAAAAAAGACGGCAACAGTAACGTCATGAGAAGTGATTTGTTGTTTTAGAACAGCACGCCGCCATTTCCCGTCAATTCCCTTAGCAGCACACGGCATTCCAACATTTTGAGGTTGCGAATCTTGAATGCCAGACAGATTTTTGTCCTCTTCATTCACTTGGTCTGTTAGGATCTTGATTGACTTGGAAAAAATTACAAGTTCGCAGAAGATATTTCCTGGATCAATCACCTCTGTCACTCTAATTGTCTCAAATGTATTGGTACAAAGCTCAGGGTAAAAATAGTGGTCACCATTTTCAAACTGGTTGCAAGAATTCAAACTCTGCGCCATTGTCATGGGGTCAATAGAATCCTCTTCGGACAAATTCAAGTATTTTAACACCAGACTTTTAAATTCATCACCTGGGACCCTTTTCGCAACCCCTTCTTTGCACAGATGCTTCGAAATCGTCGGCACATCGAGCAAAATGGTCCGAGCGGGCATTAGCGCGTGTTGCACCAATCCTTTGAACTCTTTCCCGGGCAAAGATTTGAGAAAGTTGATCGTTCTTTCCGGCCAGTCGTTTTCGATAGAGAGCACGTTAGCGAGCACGCAGCACTCAATTTCAGGTGGTAGAATGAAGCACTCGTCATTGCCCCACGCCAACTCCTCTATAGTCGTGGTACAGGGTTGCCCCAAGTCTATTAGAAAGAGCTCGTAGTTCTCCCCCTGCACAGAAACAAGTCTAGCTCTGTGCCATGTTTCGTTGACGCTCACCAGGCAGAGCTCTCCGGGTTTGCCCTCGGATACGCAGAATTTCCTCTTGGGTATTTGGATCTCCTCCTGCATGTGCTCGTAGACATGTTTGATGTCGTTCTTCATGTTGACCCACAGCTCCACCAGGCCACAGCTCTGGTTGATATTGACTCTGGTGACGACGACTGAGACTTCAGAGCCGGGAATCGGGACGCCGGGGACGGAGCACATTTTGGACACGGGATCGAGGCGTGGCCTAAAAATACAAACACAAAGCAGATACGTTAAAAGCAGAGGTGGCAATTATAAACTGTTTTTAACTCGTGATTAGTCAAAAGAATAATTCAATTATGGATTAATAGCAAATTGGCAACAGTTTTGACCGAACACACACACCCCTGTATCTCGACCACACTATATAAAATTAATATTGTTATTTGTTTACTGATGAAATGTGAGAAAATGCTTTAAATTAGCACCTTTTACACCAACCAATGCAAGTGTATTATGGAACCTAGCGATGGGGAAAGAAGCTTGTTATGGGAATCACCATTTTGCCACTTTCAATATGTCACTGTATTGTCACAAGAAATTTTCTGGTTGACACTGAGCATATTTAACACCACATGTAAATTAGAGTCAAAATCTGGTCCTGTTGCGACACATTCTTACATAGGAAAAAAGAATCAGATTGTTCTTGGAAAAAAATAGTAGTTAGTAAATAGTAAGCGTCTTTGTGTCCTTTAAAAGCGCTTTAAAAGAGATTTGGGCGATTGGACCTCTTTGTTCCTCTTCATGTCTCTGTCTATTTTGTGGAAAATACCTTCACAATTCAGCATGTTAAAGTAGTTATGGAGCAGTCGGTGAAAGAGCAGCTATTTTCCCTTTGTTTACCCCCTGACTGCAGCTTCCAACGTCACTGTGGGCATTGAAATCACTTCTAGATTTTCCGTTTTTTTTTGCTTCTTTGTAAAAATAAAAATAAAAAAATACACACAATAAACAGTAAGTAATTAAAATGTAACAAAAAAAAGGTTATAATTGCGAAAAAATATATATACATTTTAATTATGTTTTTTATAAATATATTGATGTTTAAGGAATGATACATGTAGTTACAAAAATATTTAGAACTGAATTTTAACAACCTGAATTTTAGTCAAATAGGTTTTTTTGTGTCACATGGCACAAA
>OMNZ01018562.1:0-14253 GCA_900303255.1 Lesueurigobius sanzi | reverse complement strand
AGGTTCATCTGATTCAGGATCATACAGTGGAGTGTAGTTGGACTATTTAAAAGCAGAATAACAGGTCTTTCAGGGTCAGAATTCTAGCTGATAGACAGGTGTTCAAATACTTATTTTCAGCTGAATCACACAAATAAATTGTTAAAAAATCAGTGGACATGCACCTACCATGAAAATTTCAGACCCCTCCATGATTTCTAAGTGGGAGAACTTGCAAAATAGCAGGGTGTTCAAATACTTACTTTCTTCACTGTATATGTTTCCACAATTCACATATACTTCAGGCTACAGGTGAGGTCTGAGCCCATTCTTCGTCTGCATCTTGGGTGAAAAATGTATCTTCCATTTCATCTTTTAATCCTATACTTAAAGTATTACTTCACTCCCTAAACAAAATAATTTTGATGGAGGAAGAGTGTCTTGGTTTTTTGTTTGTTTGACACAATACTCTGCTCACTACCCAAAAAATAAATGAGTTTGGTACATAGAGAAATAAAAAAAAATAAAAAATGAGAGACTAAAATTCCCAAGGCAACATGAGAGCTGACTCTGATGAAGCTGTCTGGACAGCAGGAGGGGAGCAAGCATTTTTGAAAAGATGTCTAGCTGAATATGCTCACTCAAACAAACACTGAAAACAACTCCAATGTTTCCATGATGGAATTACATGGTTAAAAGCTGGTATTAGTGAGTTTAGTGGAATATGGGTCCTATAACCTTCCTGTTTTAGCGCATATAGACTCATTTCATTGTGCTCCAAATTACCTAATTGTCCCTATATGCTCTTGATCATGACATAGCTTTTTGGCTCTATATTTCATCCGGCTAAGGACAATTTCAGTCCTGTCTCTGCACCTCCAGCTCGGTAATGCATTGCACAAACACAACAGAATGTAGTCCAAATTGAGACCAGGTGTTTCCTTACAGTATGGCTCTCATCCCAAAAACAGACAGAGAGAAAGACAGACAGGGAAGTTTCTGGCAGGTACAGGAGAGCAGTGTCTTGTCATCCACAGACGCACAGATACTGAAAAGTGATTGTGCGTATAAGTCATATTTATAGCAGCCGTCTCTGCCTCCCTGTCTGTACACCATCCATCTACTGTACTTTCGAATCAGTCGCAAAGCCGGAGTGAGATCACCGAGGCTGTCACTTATTTTAAAGTGTGTATTTTGTAACACTGAAGCCAATAGATACAAATGAGAGCAAGGTGAACTCCCGACAGCGGCTCTGCGTAATTTAACGGTAACACACAAGGAGAACGATCATTTAAAAAATTGAAATTATCAACAATTCTTTCCAATTTGTCAAGTTTTTTTTTTGGAACGCCAATCCTACCGCTTACTATGATATATGTGTGAACAAGAAAGCTTCAGAAAGTATTAAGGTTAGAACAATGTAAATACATAAATCAGACATAAACGTAACCAGGCCCAGCAGGTTTCATAGGGGCCTCAACTTTAGTCATAAAATGTCTTGTTTATTGCTCTTGCATGTCAGTAGCTTTGTACATTTGTCCATCTCCTATATATAAATGCTCTCATGCCAGATGTGACCTTTTTGTTAGTCCGAAATAAATATATCAGTTTGTATTTATGACTGAAGGCCTATTATCTTTTTCACTGTTGCCGTTCAGGGGTCGATGCAGTGAATCATTTTGCTCCTTTGAGCCACAGGCACTTTATATTTTGTATCCTCTTCTCTTTCACCACCAAACCAAACATCATGTCTTCCATCACCACATCCATAAATCTGCACTTTGGACTCTTCACCAAAACTGTAAGTTCAGTCATATTGAAGCATCTCGATCTGACCTCTCGGATTTCAACACAAAAAACCTGTGTATGCGCTGGGATGTGGAGTGGCCAGACATTGCATGTCCTCGCTTTTTTTTCTTTTAATTGCTGTATTCTCGGGCATTTGTCATCGGGCACCACACAGAAACAGTGAATAATCTCCAATATCCAAATTCTCAGATTGAACTTTTGCCTGTCCCTCTTGACACACCAATAAGCAGCACGCACAATAAGCACGCTACAGGTGATTCTTATGCGCTAAGTCCGCTCTGCATAATATGTGGAGACAGGCAAACAAACAAACGAGGTAATGGAGCCTTCATTACTGCATCAGCGCATGGAAATCGAACACCCAGCGCAGCTCCCAGCGTTACTTTTAATGTATTTGGGTTCAGTCGGGTCGGGTTGGCAAATTGAGACCCAGTTTTTAGGGTCAGGTTCAGGTTTGATTTTCTCAAGCATCAACAGTCCATCTCAGACATTTAACCAACACAAAAAACACCTTGAATTAGAGAGTGAGAGAGAGAGAGGGAAAACACTTGCAACTAGTCGACTTTCCCATTAATGCCCTACTGTATTTTATGGTCATGGTCATGTTCTTTTCTTTCCATCTTCACCTACTCTTCACTATCACCTTGAAAAGCCTAAGGGATGAGGGCTGCAAATTAGCTTGTGGCAATGTTTTAATGTGCATTCCTTTCCAAATAACAAACAAAACAAAAAAATGTTATCCTGTCACAGTGTGAACCTTGAAACCTGACTCATGTGTTGACTCTTATGGTGGTATTTGAAAATGAGTAGAGAAACACCCACAGTAATAGATATCATAGAAATGCCATCATCTATCAGAGCCTGTGGCAACATATACGTACACCCGGATTACGGAAAACAACTCGGACCTGTCCTTTATTTGAGTCATAGAACGTTCTAAGCCAGTTCCTATATTACAGTATAGGCGATTTAGTGGGCATTGGACGTGTGTATCTGAACCTCACAAAAGCAGAAAACTTAACTGAAATGATCTAGTTTTACACACCATTTCTTATCTTAAGAATATCTACATTCTAACTAGGCTTTGACATCACACAAATGTGGCTGATTGAATGACAACTGCCAAAAACATCTAGATAGTTCATAAATTACAATGTTTGATTGCTAATGCTCATGTTAAAATACATTGAACAGGCACGAACGAATTCTGAAAAGCATACCAGAGTAGCCTACTTGCTAAATGCATTGGATGACATTCCTCCTTCTTATTTCTATGCCCACAACTGTCTGGTCCTCACTCAACTCAAGGACACAACGTAATTGCGCCCATGAGCAAGACAACTGTCCTCCATTGCCTCCGGTGTACCATGGTATAAAATAAAAAAGCTCCACATAATAGTACCTATGTTTATCGCTTAAAGACAATAAAGACCCTGTAAAAATCTCACTCCTAACAATGGTAAAATACTGCTATACATGTATAGTTTAACCAGAATATGTCTTTTATTTGCGGTTTGGGTCGAACAACTTCACTTGACATACATGAAATGATCCTCCACATGCGCCGGCCCATGTCATAATCTAATGCACTTCACAGATTTATCTTTCTGCCCTGCGTTTTGTCCCGGCTCCACATCCTGTCGTGAGCTGAAGTATGATGAAATGTTGCTCCCCGGTGCCCATCATTTTGAGCCTTGGCACGTTGGAAGCGGTGATGAGACACGGAGTAATCCTTCTCCCGAGGACCAGCCCCCCGTTCAGACTTCTCATCACTCCGTTAGCCTCCGCGTGGGGCATCATTTCAGCGGCCATCTTTAGCACTCAGCAAAACTGCCTCTGGAAGCACACTGTTCTTTATTGTACTCCTAATAAAAGCCTCCGCTGTTACTAAGCGAGCACTGACGTATTTCAGATTAACTCCAAATACGCTGCGCAAACATACAGCTTAACAAACGTTTTGAGACCAACGGCATACTTTGAAATCAAAACAAGTGGTTATCTTGCAGGGTGTACCTTACTTCCTCATTTTTTTTTTTTTTTTTTTTTTACTCCATCCTGTGGAATTATAAAGGCTTCCAGCTAAATAAATACTAGCTAATGTGCACCTTTTCCTTCATCGCGGGGGAAAAAAACGCTCTGCCACACTTGATTTGTGAGCTGTTCCATTTTGTGTAATGAAGAGGAAAGACTATGCAGTCGAAGGGAGGACTCCATCAAGTGGTCGGTGTGCATGACTGAACCCAAAAAACAGTTAAGAGTGCGAGTTTACCCCTTTAGGTCATTTTCTATTAAAACATGACAGTGAAGGAACACCCAGACGTAATTAAATAACGCATTTGCACACCACTGGGTTCAGGAGCTCTGCTTTGTCATTTTGAAAATCCTGATATGCAATATTACTCATATGTAAGTATTATGTTTGCAATTTATTTGTGTATATATTTTCATTTTGTATTTTTGCTCTCAAAACTGTTTACTTGCATTCATACCCTGTTTTTTTTTTTACTTTATTTTACATACTTTTTACTTTTTTTTCATTAGGATGTCTGTGCATTGATATTTTACATTTTACATAATGCCTCTGTGAAGATGACATGATATTCAAAAATAGTAGTGACAGGTCTGATGAGGATTTGGCCTGGCTCGCCCCCTACAGCCAACAGTGGGAATCACAAACTAAACAATAGCTTTGATTTAAACATGTGAGTAGAAGCGCAACAGAGTTTCTAAGGGGAGCACCTGGAACGGCCCCGGAGCTTTGTCTGGTCAGAGAGTTAGGCCATAAGAGATATTAGTAAATTAAAAAGAAAAAAAAAAGAAATCAAACATGACTAAGAAAGGACAGCATGTGCAGAAAACATCCTGTTTATTGGGTTTGAAATAAATCTTATTTGGACACAATTGTCACGATCTAATGCATTCAGGAGGCCAGCGGTTTTGGACTGGGGGGCCCGGCCTGTTTCCAGCCTGACCGGGGGACTTTTAGAAGAAAAGGTTGGGAACCACTGAAGTAGAAAACCAAGCGTAACAGAAGTCAACATGAACGGACCAACGCAGACAGGATTAATTCAAAACTGTGTGAACAAAGTGAAATACTGCTCCAGGTCTGTTTTTGATGAGGAAACAACATTATAACATGGTTAAAAGCTTGAAAAGTCAAAAGTTAGCATGATATGTCTCCTTTAACTATTTTCGTAGTAGTAGAAGTAGTAGAACTAGAAGAAGAAAATTTATATTAATTATTTAAAAAATATTTTCAGTGCAACAAGTACCTATCTGATTTAGTACACGATAAAAGACATGAGCAGTATCTCCTTCTCAACTCCTATTCTCGAGAGAATTACTGCATATATCATTACCAACCTAAAAATAGCTGACAATGTAGACCAAGCCGTGCTAAACCAACCAAACAGCCGTGTGTCTATCTTTGCCACGTGTGTACTTTTACAAAGCCGTCTGTGTGTTTTTCTTCTACGCTGCGGTTATACTGAGGTTTGTGGACCAGATCCGGGTCCCGATAAATTACTTCTGCAAATCCACAGCTCCAGCCTAACCGGATGGAGGATGCACTTTAGCCATTTCCTGAATAATAACTTTCATTCATAAATATTATTGTCAATGTTTTGGGTTCCCCGGCAGGGTTGACTTTAGTTTGGACAGCTGAGCCTCAAAATGTCTTGCTCATTTCATGAAATCTCAACTTCATGTACAGAATTTGCCAAACATGCTGTGATGGCACATTAGATGCAAAACATGATGCTTGCTGGCAACATCATGCACCAGCAAATATACACACAACATCATGTGTGTATGTTTTGTTCAATGCAGGTGAAAAAAACATACTGAATTAAGTCAGTTTAGATCAAATATTGACAAACTACAGAATGAGTAGAAAATGGGAACAGTCATTGATTGGGCTGAAGCGGTTAGACAGGCTTCCAGCAATTAGATGATTCCCCAAGTCTCTTCAGGACGCTGAAAATGGTCCAAATAAAACAAAGTCCTGGACGTCAGATGGATATTACATTGTTGGCTTTTATTACTGAGGCCTCCAGTGCAATTATTAAAGAGGAACGTCAGAACAGAGCAATTTATGTTTAGACAGTTCCAATGGGTTTTGGTTTTTCAGGTCTAAAAAGTTGGGACAATGAAATCTTTTTGATTAAGCTACTCAGATATTTCCATTACAGCCTTTTCAGACGTGTTGCATATTTACATACACACTGCTGCAGTAGTATTTATAATAGCATTATTAGTATTTTTCCTTTTTAAATTGCAGAACTATTGTTGTTTACATTGCTATAGCTACATCCTGCCATGAAGTTCAACTTGCTGGTTGAAGTCCCACATCTTCACAGAGGTGAGTTTATTTGCACATTTTACAACGTGTCCATTCAATTGGCAGAGGGCCACATCCGGCTCACCAAATAAACTGGTCTGGCCCACTGGCAATTTCCCATGAAAAGAAATAATAGTGGCCTATTTATAACGCACTATTAATGCTACCGCTGCTACTGGTAACGTCTACAGCAGCTTATACGCTCCCAGAGGACGCTCTGCACCTGCGAAAAACACAATAACCACAGAAAGTAATTGTTACCTTTGCAACGCTTCAATTTAGCCTTTAGTAGAGTCAGAACTCTAGAATGGAGTCCAACAGCTGTGATGGTGAGTGCTAATGTACCGTCCTTTTGTTTACACATACTGTATTAAGTTGCCCTGTGCTTCTGGTGCTTAGTGTCAGGCCTTCAAAATAATGGGCTACGATATATAGAACTAGAAAAGCCTTTAGGGGCTGAAATAACACATGTCGGTCACTGTGAGAGTTATAATACTACATCTGCTGATGCTTACTGTGTTTTAAAGGGGCTAAAATGTTGGAATATACAGTTGTGCTCATAAGTTTACACACCCTTTTAATACATACCCTTTTAAAGTTTTGGCCATTCATAAAGGTTTATGTGTTATCATTTTTTTTATCACAAAAAATATGGCTCAGTAAAAAATGGAATTGAATAGTCTTGATTGACAACTTTCAGGGAGCTAAGTGGAGGTTTACTACTACAGTAATAATAACAAGCCTGCTAGACCACAGCATTTTTTTCACTAAGGTTGCTTTTAAGCTACTGAATGGGAAAACTAATTGAATTCCACAACAAGAAAAATAAAAACAAGCAGGGCATTTAAGTCCCACTCTTCTCTAACCATTTCAGGCCAATTTCATCATCATCTGAAAGCAAAAAAGTGCATTCACGTCAAAATCACTTTAGCTTATATTGGTTCTCTGCATCATAAAGTCCCATCCAGGCTCTGATCCTCTCTTACACTCATCAAAGACATCAACTAATGGCTTGTCTGTTTCCAATCAGTACAGTATTCATTTGACCTCCTTTCCCGAAACCTGTTTATTCTCCACATAAAACTCCAACATATGAGTCAACCGTTTGGTTTATGGGAGTGCTTACACAACAAACCACACTGACATGTTCACTAATGGGTTACCTAGTACATTCTGAAATTTTTACGTATTGCTGGTTTCTCTCATGTGATTTACAATCGGTCTAGCCTGGCTTCCTCCAGGGCCGGCCCAAGCATCCATGGGGCCCTAAGCATAATTACAGTATGTCATGGGGCCCTCGCAACTTCAATTTCATTCTGGATGGATATATATTCCGATAAAAGATACACAGAGTCAATTCCCTGACTCTTCATCTTGACTATGTTTGGAAAAGAAAGTCGACTACACTGTAAAAAGAAACCTAGAAGAAGAAGAAGAAGAAGAAGAAGAAGAAGAAGAAGAAGAAGAAGAAGAAGAAGAAGAAGAAGAAGAAGAAGAAGAAGAAGAAGAAGAAGAAGAAGAAGAAGAAGAAGAAGAAGAAGAAGAAGAAGAAGAAGAAGAAGAAGAAGAAGAAGAAGAAGAAGAAGAGATTTTTTTAATGTAAGTGTAAGTTTATGAGGCACCTGTAAATTTATACTATACTATTGGGGGCCCCCTGGTGGTCTCGGGGCCCTAAGCAGCTGCATCGTCTGCTTATTGGGCTGATTACATACCTGGGAAGTCCGCGGTTGGGGCAGCATTTCAAATCGAGACTCGAGGCGGGAGTAAAAAAGCCATACATAGCAGCCCGTTTTTGTGGTTTTAAGAACAATTCCAGCTCATTTGAAAGACTAGATAAGCCAATGGTAAGACTTCGCTCCGTTGCGGCCGCCATCTTGATTGTTGTGGTTCGTATGAAAAAATTCTAGAGCTGAAAATTACGCATCGCAAACTCCCGCCTCCCAGGCTGTGTGGTCCAGCCAGATTTGACTGGGGATTGTGAGCCATTCAAACCCACGGAGTACCAGACTGTCTTCCCGCGTACAGTGATACATGGAGGAAGCTAGGCCGGTGTGCCAGGCTACAATCGGTCGAAGAAACACTCAAAATTGAAGCAATAAGAGCAGCATCCCAAGATAATCTCATGTCGAAATGTGTTTTCTTCACACGTAACCATTTGCATTGGTATTTATATAAGTTAAAATAACATATGGAAAACTTGTCGAAGCGATTTACCGATTTATTTTCGACAACTAGTGTCTGCCAGAAATGATTTGTAATGGAGGCAAGCTGAATAATAAAAATGAATGAGTTCAGTAAAGCTGTCTGGACTTAAAGACACAGAGTCAATGACATCATAGGGTATTTTGAAAGAGAGAGAATATGCAGTATTACTCAAAAGTGCATGCAAAATAGAGTTCAAGGTATTTCCTTCATGAGGAAACCAACTACAAAAACAGTCTAGTTTAATGAAAATGAAATCTAGAGTTTGTAACAGGTCCGAGGTCTACAGAGTATTGCTACAAAGGAAATAGTAGTTTATAATGTGTCTAAATGGAATAGAATTGGTTACAGTGGATTTACTTTTGTTTTTACGACCTATGATTACATTTCAAGCAATTTGTCAGCCATTTGAGTAATTGTGGTGCACATTTTGTAAACCCATTTAAAAGCCATTAAGATTTTTTCCTTCTTTCTGTTTTCCGTGAACAATGAGGATCGTCTGGTCGTCTTGGGTTAACCACTGGATGCCACTTTGGTCATTGTCGGCAGATTCCACAGTACAATGGTGTCTTTTGTGGACGAGCCTGGTGCATGCTATGTGTGCAATACAGCTGCTACAAAAGCAAAGTGAGAAATATCTTCAGGGCAGTAAAGTCTGGGAGTGAGCGCATGCTTTTCTGTCTCATTTATTCTCTGGCTCTTGGGCTCCGCCATTGCAGCCCTGCATTATTCTGTCTGATAATACTCAACAGCCCACAGGAACAGCCATTTTAGGCGAAGCGGAGGTGTAGCGCAGGAGCGTGTGATTCACCACAAAGATATTGCATGTGAATCACTGAATTTAACTAAAATATTTCCTCAGCGCAGCAAGGTTAAACTGTCCTGATACAAAATGTTGATGTTTTCTTGACTTTCCTGTTTTCCTGTCAGACAAACCCATTATGAAGTGGCACTACTGTTACTTATTTAAACGATTGTTTTACGAGACACAGCATGTGAAAAAGATTTCTTTGTGAAGTGGTCATTTTAGAGATTTTTGTCTAGTTATCTCCTTTATCATCTTCATTTTAATGTTGAAGTATGATTTTTTTGTCAAGGTGAGTATCAAACTTTACCAGGAAGTCACTGGAGCATTTCCGTGTGTATCCATTCACAAATATTGACATATCCATATGATGCACGTAATACAACCAATGAGATGCTGTAATCCATACAGTATATTTCCTTTCTGGGAGACGCAAGCTGAAGAAGTTTGCGGGGATATACCAGTACACTTTAAAGACTTTGTTTCTCAAAATTTGCTTTTTATTACTCCCTTGCAACCAAATCTCTCTTTTCCAGTCTTGTACTTTTCAATATTTTCTTCCTAGCCTGATGTATTAATTTTCAACATTTTTTATTATTTTCAGATGTATCCACTATGAACTAGTTTAGTCAAAAACTAAACAAGGTATCCAAAATCTATCAACAAAATAGCAGAAGTAGTAGTAGAAGTAGTAGTAGAGGTAGTAGTAGAAGAGGTAGTTGTAGAAGTAGTAGTAGTAGAAGAAGTAGTAGTTGTAGAAGAAGTAGTAGGAGTAGAAGAAGAAGTAGAAGAAGAAGTAGAAGAAGAAGTAGAAGAAGAGGAAGTAGAAGAAGAAGAATAAGTAGAAGTAGATGAAGAATTTCATCACCGAAAATAGTCAATTTAGGCAATCAGTAATCTATTCATCCATAGTGTCACCTTACCATCAGTAACACTAAACCAATATTAAACTATCTCTACTAATGCTACTTTGAATATGTCACAAGGAAAAGACTGGACCTTACAAGATGTCATCCTTTAGGTCGTTTTTCCCGCTGAGAGCACCACTGCTGCGGAACACATTAATTGGCCAGTAAAGTCCCGGGTCACTCTGCAGGCATCGCAGCGCTTGCACGGTGTAAAGAATCTGTGTATGGGAAACAAATGGCTGGTTGGAGAGGCGCCATACAGCCTGATGACCTGGAAGAAGAGCATGGAGATGAGATCAGCCTGGTCTGGACTTCCAAGTCAAACACAGGACAACAGCTGAGAGCGCAGTGATCCGCTGTGCCTCACTTAACCGCCCAGCAGTGCGGACGATGCACATGAGGACCTACACATGCTCACGGGCCACAGTGTGCTGCTGGGACGGCCCGGTAGTTTCCTATAGAGACGAAGGGTGCTGAAAGGGGCCAAGATTGAGTGTCTTGTTAAGTGACGAACAAGTGACCGGCGATCGGGCGAGAATATTCATCACTCGACAGTTTCAAAGAGCAGGGAGGACTTTCAACTGCAGGATTTCACGCTAAAGCCGTCTATAGGAAGAGTCATGGGAAAAGAGCTTTCACTGTAAAATGTTATACTCTGGCCAAGTTAAAGGCACTTTGAGAGTTTTTCATGTTCAATCCCCCCTACCAGTTTTATTTATTTATTTGCACGAAACAAAAGTATACGACAAAACAATTAACTTAAAAAGTGTGCTGGAGGTTACCCAAAACCTTGGGCGCTGGCCCAAACAATGTTACAGTAGCTATTGTATGGATATATCATTGCATAATACAACATTGTTGCAACATTGGTATTAATCGAGTGCCGGGTTTTTCCCAATATACCCACAGCTTTGGCTATTTTTGTACTTATACAACTAATGTGGGGTTTGCAGGATAATGCTTCATCCACTATAACACCAATAAAACGTGTTGAATTAACAAACAATTAACAACATTAACAAGGTTCTACCTCAACGTAAAGATTTTTAAACCAGTTTGCAAAACATGACCTAGATGTAGGCTAGTTCTGAGAATGACCACCACTTCAATGACATTGGCTCAAATGGTCACCACTGTTTTCACTGCCATAAAAGAAATAACTTATGCTATGTTGTTATTTTTTATGTAGTTTAATCTAATAAAGCGGAAGCGCAAATTCAACCTGGAAGACTAATGACAGCATCACCTACCTCCAGCCAATGAGCACATCTGCAAGGATCCCTCCTCTACCTCAGCCTATCAGTGCAACACATCTGCGTCGCAACCAATCATCGCCCTCAGTCCAGCTTTTAAACCTCCAGCGTCCATGGCTCGTTCGCTTCCCCATCCGTCCATGGGAGTGGATCCCTTCCCCACTGCGGTGCTCATCAAGATTTCCTTTTTTCCCCACTAGGTTTTTTCTTGCTGCGGGGGAGGGTCTAAGGATGTGAACACCCTAGAGGCCACCATACCACCACCAGTTTCCAGACTCCGGGGGGGAAGACATGAGGCTTAAAACAGGTGCAAAATATACAGTAATTTTGCGTCCCTGAGCAATGATATTTCACCTTTTATGAATTGAAATAGTGTCTCTGTAAGGATGAGATGTTTGCTCTAAAATGCTAGCACGGGGCTAGTGAGGATTTGGCCTGGAGTGCCCCCCGGCAGACAGCAGTGGGAAATAATTCAGGAAAAATAAACTTTTCATTTCGTTTTCATCCAACAAGATTGCTATAAACTCTGTGGCAGAGCAGAAAACACACCTTGAGGACAGATCCATTGTTGGATTATGGGTTTCCGGTTTGAACAATTAACCAGAAAGTACAGATTGGAGCACTGAGACATAGAAGAAGTAACCAGGAAGAAACCAACAAAGCATACTCCCGGTCCGTTTTTAACAAAGGGAACAACATTACAGTATAACAGTCAAATGCCTCCGTTAAATAAGCACTATTTGTCTTATATCCATTGATAAAGCAGACAATTCAATTAAAATCATGATGACGTATAATACAGCAACTTGATTTAACAGACAGCAAAACTAAGGATGGTAACTCAGGCCAGTGGCTTAAGTAATCATGCTGCTGTATACTCCTGCAGGTCTTTTATGAGATTTCTTAACGTCCATGCCGAGAAGAGGACAGGGCATATAAAGCAGAAAGTCTGCGGGAACAGTCATTGAATTGAAACCAGCCAAGGTGTAACCAGATCTGAGCCTGTGAGTAGTATTAAGGTAGTTAAATCACATAAAAGGCACCGGCTCGCCCCATCGTTTCTGTTTTCTCTCGCTCGCGGATCCACACTGTGCATTAAAACGCAGATGAATCAGAGACTATAAAACATATAGTCGTAACCCTTTGAACCTACATGAGTAGCAGCGGAGAGGATGTACACGGCAAAATGAAAAGCTGTTTGTCAAGGTTGTATTAAAAGAGCTAAATAAAAAGCAGCTAGCAAGGACTCCCCACTGAGGCTTGCTACTCTCTTTAACCAGTCGCAGGCCGACTTCTTCATTCCTCCAAGATTGCATTATTAAATTAAAGGCTCAGATTTATGCCCCAGTGGCAGAGCAGCAGGTTTAGTCAGATTTGAAATCATTTATCCCATCAGAGGGTCGCTGAGTGTGCCTTTTGATTGATGGAGCCAGAGCACTTGCCTGGAGTACACACTTACACACACGGTCTGATTCAGTGCTTTAACGGTCCTTTGGCCATGGCAACACCGTGGCATAAAGTAAACATTTTTCATCACGTAAATGGCCGCGTATATTTCCGTTTTATCACCGGATGTCACCTGACCTTATGGCGAAAGCAATGAACAAGTGCATAAAGAATTTATCAAGATTAAATTAGGCTGCGTAATGGGTGTAGCAGTAGACAGAACATTATCCGTAATACGAATGAACTGTAATGTGGACCCAAAGTGCCTCACGCGCTGTCTATCAAGTGGAAACTGTTGGAAGCTGAATATAAAACAAAGAGCCTAAAGCACTAAACAATTAAATAACAACGTGCCTTCAGAGAGTTGATAACCAGAACAATCACAAATTAAAAATACTAATATATCTATTGTGTTAAATAATACACTCTACTTTCCTCTTAATTGCAATTCATTATAGTCTTAATTAATTTTAAATCACTAATTAGTAGGCAACAGAGGTTAATTTGTTTGAAATGGAACAAATGACTTCTTGTTCTTGGGGTCTTGTTTTATGAGTGCATTCACATCACAGCAATTAGGCATTGGCAAAAGTACAAATGAGTGTTACATATACGCACTGTGAGCATTATGAAAAATCAAGCAATAATCATTATGGTAGCCCCAATCCCAAAGGGTAACATTAATCTGACTTATTTCCTTGTAGTAGAGAAACTTTACTTTTGCCACCATAGAGTATGTAAATGCTGCAATTTGTGAAAAGCAGACATTCCTCTGCATCTAAATATAGCACGTTTTAAATGATTGCAAGTAGGAGGAGGCAAGTATAACGTTATAGGAGC
The DNA here is from genome assembly GCA_900303255.1 of Lesueurigobius sanzi. Lineage (NCBI taxonomy): Eukaryota > Metazoa > Chordata > Actinopteri > Gobiiformes > Gobiidae > Lesueurigobius > Lesueurigobius sanzi. Next base: position 672 of record OMNZ01018562.1, on the reverse strand, counting down.
TGATGCCTTGCTGTTGACAGGTAAGTTAGGCAAAAAGAGGGGCACACTGGCTGAAAAAATAAATTGCTGGACACCAAGGCGTTTCGACCAATGCGGTCTTAGGCCCCATCCACACGAAGACGAAACGCGTATAATTTCAAAAACGCTCTCTGTAAACATGGAGCCCGTTCAGTAAATGTGTGCATCCACATGGATCTACTAATTTGTGTGGAAACGCTGTAGTACAGCTGCCAGGCCTGTGTGTGGCGCTGAGACACCACTACAGGACGCCTCCCAAAGCAGAACAACACTGTAGATGGCACATGCGCAGTAGACTGTAAACAGACCCATCATGGTGAAATGAAACTATTCCCGTGGATTTTTTTTTTTTATTTACAGAAGAAACAAAGAGGATGATTTGTGTTTTAGATTTAAAGGACGAGAGCATGAATATTGTCAGTGAACAGACTCTCTGTCAGGACAAAAACATAGACAGAATGGAGGATATTTCTTTGGGGCTTTTCTCCGTGTGTCAGTTGTGCCTCGCGGTGAAGCAGAGGAGAAGTATCACGGTCAGAACAGGCTGGATTGGGTTGATAAAGCCATTATAAGGTCAGTAGATTATGCAAAACATGCACAACGCTGGTGCTGTGACGTCATCGTTTTAGGAAAGCTGTAACAACGGAAAACTGC
>OMNZ01018555.1:0-35713 GCA_900303255.1 Lesueurigobius sanzi | reverse complement strand
CATGGGCTGTCCTTTGTCACTGGTCCTGTTCATTACTTTTATGGACAGGATTTCTAGGCGCAGTCAGGGGCCGGAGGGGGTTTGGTTTGAGAACCACAGGATCTTATCTCTGCTGTTTGCAGATGATGTTGTTCTGTTGGCTTCATCAAATCAAGACCTTCAGCTGCACTGGAGCGGTTTGCAGCCGAGTGTGAAGCGACTGATGAAGATCAGCACCTCCAAATCCAAGGCCATGGTTCTCGACCGGAAAAAGGTGGCCTGCTCTCTGCAAGTCGGTGGAGTGTCCTTGCCTCAAGTGGAGGAGTTCAAGTATCTCGGGGTCTTGTTCACGAGTGAGGGACGGATGGAGCGGGAGATTGACAGACGGATCAGTGCAATGTCTGCAGTGATGCAGTCGTTGTATCGGACTGTTGTGGTGAAGAAGGAGCTGAGTCCAAAGACAAAGCTCTCAATTTACCAGTCAAATCTACGTTCCTACTCTCACCTATGGCTGGGCTAGGGTGAGGAGCTCAGTCACCCGGAAGGAGCTTGGAGTAGAGCCGCTGCTTCTTCACTCCATCTGTTTCAGATGCCTCCTGGTCGCCTCCCTTGAGAGGTGTTCCAGGCATGTCCCACTGGGAGAAGGCCACCAGGAGAGACCTAGGACACGCTGGATGGACAATGTCTGTGAGCTGGCCTGGGAACACCTTGGGATCCCCCAGGAAGAGCTGGAGGAGGTGTGTGCGGATCGGGAAGTCTGGGCATCTCTGCTCAGACTGTTGCCTCAGTGACCCGACCCCGGATAAAGTGGAAGAAAATGGATGGATGGATGATGAAGTAGTTATCATAAATTACTAATCAGATTACTTTTTCAAGGTAACAATTTTAAAAAAAAATTAGTGTCAAGTATTTAGGAATATATGAGCTGTTAGTCAGGAACTGTGTCCTATCAGTCGAGAAAAACTAAACAACATACAGTTTAGCATATACTACTTTTTGGTAGTCCCAAAAGTAGGTCACAAGCCTTTGCCAAAATTAAACGTTAATCAATTGTTTTTGATTGTTTAGCTTGCTTTCCAATGTGTAAATGTGCTCTAAATGAACTATTTAGAGGACAAACATACAATATACCTTCAATAGAAAGCGAAAATAATTAACTTTTATTTGAAAGAATAATTGAAGAGTTAATTTGCAAAAACACATATCTCTGTTTTGAATTTGTTCGTACATAGTTTCAGATTTGTATCACTGTGCTCTAAAAGGGACACCAGGAAAAGTAAAGTTGAATTAGTAACAAGCGACTTCATTTTTCTGATTCACTAAATTTCATGTGGTTATTAACATCACTACAACACAAAGTACAAGCTTATGTTTATTTGTGTCAATGGCACTTATCTGTTTTTGCAAATCAACTCTTCAATTGTAAAATATGTGTTGTGGAGTTGCATGGTTCTTGTTTCTTGACGGATGTAAACTGCTGTGCCTGTAAATCATGTATATATTCCCAGTGCGCAAACTGCAAGTTGTGATAAGGCAAAATAAGGAAGGACCATTGGAACATTTTTTATTCCTTGACTCCCTTGTATTTAATTTGAATTGACCGAAATAAAGCTAAGCTAAACCTAAGCCATAAGATCAATGCTTAATGTTATTTTATTGTAATATTTTAGGCTCTAGCATGACACTTTCTTTGTGTCTCTGCATGCATGGCACATATTAAAGTGGGTCCTGAAACTCCACCAGTCGAGCACCACTGGTCTAACCGCTCCATTGCTAATATCCACAGCCTGATAATGTCATACAGAGAGGTGACTCTCTCCATTTGTGTGTGTGACATACATTGGCCCGGCTCTTATGAGGGGAAATCACCTTAATTGCACAGGCTTTGATACTTGACCCCAGCACCAGTTCATTAACCCCGCGATAAAAGGGAGCCCTCATGTTGCCAGATCTGCACCATTTTCTCTCATCGCAAAACCATCTCCCTCTCCCTCACCCGGAGCAGCTGCCCATCGCATACCCTCACACTTCATCAATTGCCTTCATAATTTTAAAAGCCTTTTTTATGTTGTTGTTTTTGCCTCATATACCAAATGGAGTCATAATTTAATATTTTAATGCATGTTAATGTGTTGTTTAACCTTCTCCCAACAATCAGGCGTCTCTGAAAGGTTACCCTTGAATGGGGGCCAGATGCAGACAGCAGCACAATAACACGTCAGTCTCTGGAAAAACATGGCGGCCTAATGGATTGGGGGCTTGATTGCGCGGGTCCATCTCGGCGCTAGATGCAGTATATATTGGATAGGCATTAAAACAGGCATTTCTCCATTTTCCTCCCCGCGCCGGCTGCTCGGGGTCAGCGGATTGTTATAGGCCACGCAGAACGCTGAGTCAACGCTAACGGCTAATTTATCTGGAGTTTGATTGGAGCGTGATTTAAACCCGCACAAGCCCACCGACCAGCGCCACTGTACTGCGAATAAAAGCAGAGATGGGAGGAGTACTACAGAGCGCTCGAGGAAAGGTGCAAAACACATCTCAAAATGCACAATTCCTCTTCCTCATTTATTCCCTTACACTTAAAAAATACAAGTTTAAGAGAATGATTAAGACTACAATGGTATTTTCGAACTCATGCAGAACAAGAAAATAAACTTCTTGCCCCTATTTTTTATTGCACAAAAAAATGCTTTTTACTTGAAAAAAGAGCAAAAATCTTATTCCATTGCCAGATTTTTTTACTTGGCAAGACAGAATTACGCACATTAAAATTGAATATTCTTTAATCCATAAATATCTCTGTTGCCGTGTAATCAGCTACTACTAAAAGCCACTAAAAGCTTTTGATAACCATTGTTCAAACCACTCACTTTCTGCCTTCAGACCACTGACAGTCATTTGACAGGGGGTATGGCTTATCTAAATGAGATGTAAATGAGCCCTATTGTCTCTCCCAGCAGCAGATAGAGGTGAGAACTGCATAATCTTTAGAGGCCTGTTTCTCCCCTTTGAGTTTTTTTGAGTGCCTTCTTTCAAATGGCTACAACTTCTCCAAATATTATCAGATTTCCATGTGTTACACATCGTTGGAAAGCTTAGAAGCTACACTTCCAGAATCTGCGAATAACTCAAAATGCCCCAGAATCGACTTGTGTCCCTGGTTCCTGCGACTGGTCACATTTGGTCAAAGGCAGCCAATAACACGTTCATCCTTTTAAATTAATAAAAAAAACGTGTGCCTGACTCACTGCAGTAGCCCATTATTTCAGCAAAATGTCTGACCTGTATAATTTCAGTCATGAGAAAAAACAACCGCGTGCGTTATGCAAAAAGTAGTGCACTGTTGCATTTGGAATGTGCTTATAGTCCACAACGCCTGAACGTTTGGCTAACAGCAGCACTCCTGAATCTCTACGGACACAACAGCCCGAGATGGACTCCCACATAATGAGGATACACATTGGCTTCTCTCCCTCTCTGTATGTGTAAGCAGCATCGATACACACTGCAACGCTCCACAGGCATATTGATATTTTGTTTTTACCGTCTTTAGCCAAGCACGTCCTCCACAAATAAACATCGCCTTTGAATGAAGTTATTCTGGTCCCGCGGATGAAAATGGAAGTGCTGATGACGCGAAGAATTGTGTGGTGAGATAACGCTGACCGCCCACCACACTTAATATGAGAGACGGCGAGATCCCTCAGTCAGGGAAAGATCCTGCTTAGACCATATTGGATCAGCAGCTAAACTGGGCTAATAAGGCCATTGTGAGGTAGGCCAGCGTGAAATGTGATTGCATTTGGGGGAGATTTGCCACTGTAATGACAGCCAGCGTGCGCGGCTCACTCATTCAACAGTATAGCAGTCTATTTAAACCCGCAGTATGTTTGGTATATATTCTTCTACAAACTCTGGAACATTTTGGGCCACTGTCATCAAAATGATCAGTTTGAACTGTATTGAACAAAGACCCCAACCACGACACCGGCTTGCATGATATGACTTACCAATATTATGTCACAAGAGTTGTTCTAACTGTTCAGGTCTTGATTTAGATTCTTTAAAGCTTTGTTTTGACACTTGCGTAAAGTTTTTGGTGAAACTTACTGAGACATGCTGTATTGAAATGGCTTAGTAATAACAATAATACTGTTATTGGAAAATTCAACAGTTGCTGAATAGTGCATTTTGAATTTCTTGAGCCCTGGTCTGCACTGTTGGACTCAAATGAAGGTGAAACTCCTTAACAACAGTTGTGCTCATGAGCTTAACATACCCTTTTAATCCTTGGCTATTTTTCATAGTATATGAATGGTAACACAAATATATTTTTTCCCACTCATGGTTAGTGGTTGTGCGAAACCATTTATTGTCAAAGAACTGAGTTTACTCTTTTGAAATCATGAATGTTAACATGAAACAGAAAAAACTACTCAAATGTCCCTGATCTAACGTTTACATGACCTTCTGCCAGGAAAATTGTTCAGAAACTCACTTCATCTTTGTTTCAAGATGCACAATATGTAAACTTTTGATCAGGGACATTTGCCCCAGTTTCTAGTTCAAAAGCGTAAACAAACAGGTTTTTGGACAATAAATGGCTTCACGCAACCACTAACCTGCAAAAACTTACATAATCTAGAAATGAGCTACATTTTCTTGAAAAAAGTACATTTGTCCTTGGTTTGAGAAGCTAATTTCAAGATACTTGTCCATGGGGCAAGTTTTTTACACTTGAATTAGGAAAAACACCAATAACAATCTTATTTAAAGTTTTTTTTTAGTGTGTTGAGACCTTTTTTCTTAATTTTAGTATAAAAATCTTGCCCCATGGACAAGTATCTTGAAATTAGTTTCTCAAATCTAGATGACTTAACTTACTAAGATATGACTTTTTGCAGTGATGAGTGAAATAAAGGTTTTTGTGTTATCATTCATATTCTACATAAGAAATGTAGAGGGTATGTATGTAAACTTATGAGCACAACTGTATATTTATGAGTCAAGCCATTAAATAAAATCAGATTATTTATTTTTCTAGAAATACTAATCGATGTCATTTACTTCTGAATAAAACAATATGACTCCTCTCTGCCTAACAATAATGCACATAATAAATGTCCCTCCTGGGCAGAGTGTACAGTAATAATAATTCTGTCATTCTTTCAGTTGGTCAGTTAAAGGAACTGATGTCAACGATTTGTGAGAAAGATTATATATTATTATATGCTCAAGAGAAATCCCTTCATCTCTCCTGGAGAATTAATGCTGGAGTGAATGCATGCTGCGGGACAATATCTCCTGCCTTTCACAGCTCCCGGTGCAAGGTAAGCACTTCAAGGAAAAATGAAACGTGGGGAGGGGGGGGCCAGCGTTTGAAGATGCGAGTGGGCCGCGCAACTGGAGGGCAACGCTAACGCCGCTTCTCATGTCCCAATTACTCAGCGCTCCGCAATATTGACAGAGGCCAGCAAAACAGACATGTCCGCCTTCACGCCTCTCTCCGCACACTCTCTCATATTTCATTTTCGATGGACGACGGAGGGATGCGAGGATGCAAGTTCGCCTCCAGCATGACTCTCCATAAATACTAATAAAGCTGAGGCTCGTACACACCGGAATACATAGTGGAAACACACATTTACCGTGTATTGTGCTCCATGAAAAACAGTGAAAGAGTGTTGGGGGTCTGTTAATTCCATTATGGCTTGACTAATTATTCTCGTAGGTCCCAGCGCTGCAATGCACAATTTGAACATGCTTGAGTTGTAGTTGAATAAAACACAGCTAAACTCCTGTGAACCTGCAGTAATTAGGCTGGGGACTACCAAAGCTGTCAGATGCAAAAGCTGCTTACTTATTTAGTCACTTAGAGTCTCCTATCTGACGATGCTCTCCAGGCGCACCTGCACTTTACATTTTATGCAATATGCTCGTAATTTAAAGGCAAATAATGCTGCGGCTGTGGCCTATTAATATGCCATCCATATTGTGCTACGCTGTGGGGGGGAATTGTTGCATAATGATAAACACTAAACAAACAAACAACCAAGCCACTCTTCCCACATTGTAATTCTCTATTTACGTTTTCTAAAAAGCCCTTATCATACTGGGATAATGCATACCTACTGGTTCCTTCCACGCGTTATTGGCTCCAACAAAGCCTTTCTCAAGAAGTGTCTTTGTCTTACTTTACACACATCGAGTCAGGTTTCTAATATCTGAATCATAACTTACACTGAACTTAAGTTTTGTAGCCTGCTTTTAAAACCAGGTGAGTTCTGACATGTGGTTTCTTCAACAAAACGTGGACCATAACACATTGAGTGAACTTAGCCGTAGAGTGCCAGCAATCTAGACCATTTTTAATGATATTTGTAGCACCACAGTGTATTGAATGTTTTAGCTATGGACACATACTATGGCTCGTTTGAAAGGGAAGCCTATAAGCTCTCAGTGGGTGGAAACCGTTTATTTCTACATGCCTCGGTTCCTGAGAAATCCCAAGCTAAACAGAGCCTAGTTTTCATCAAAATCATTGTTTTTTTTTTCTAGAAACGGATATATTGCGTGCTTTATGAAACATGCACCGTTTGAGCCCGTCGCACTTCTGACACTAACATTTCCGGGTCAAAGGACTTGTGTAAGGTAAATATAGTTTTACTGTTCACAAAACCACCAAAGGGTGTAGCGGGATGGCTACAAAACAACCACATTTGTACTGCTAGAGAACGAACACGAGAGGAATCCATATGAAGATTTCATCATGATAGTATACCGAGTTTTTGATCTTCATTTATTTCAGTTCTATTCAGCTCCCAAAATCTAGTTTCATAATAACCGCAATATTACGTTTTTTTGGCACTCAAAGACTTTAGAAAGTAATAATTTGAGCATTGGTCACAACTTTTATGCAGTCCTGATTTTAATTTGAGAGTTAAAGTCCCAACATAGACGACTCTTCCCCTACTTGCCGGCTAAAAAGCTGGTATAAACAGCAGGAACGAGACGCAACCAGCAGGAATGAAGCACTCATTACTAAATGTGGCTGTTCAAATGCCATTTGTTCAAAGAGGAACTTTGCCGGCAGAGATACGGCTCGCTATGAGGTCAGAGTCGGCAGTGTAGAGATTTACCGCCGTGTTAATCAGGCGCCAGCTCTTTGCTGATAAAAACACATAATTAATAGTTTGCAGCAAATTATGCACAAATAAAAAGCCGTTTCATCACAGCAAGAAGTCAGAACATAGTGCCCAGCGTCCCCTTGAGTTGTTTGTTTACCTAAAAAATGTTCAATAACTGCGACTGCCACTTAGACCAAAGGTATTTCAACTCCTGGAATAGAGCAAGTGATTTTCAAGTGGTCCCCCAGGAGGACGGCACGACGCAGCGGGCTAATGCTTATGGAAAGGGAGGCTAGGAAACTCTCAGGGAGCTGTCAGCAAACATCACTGGGTTCACCTCACATGCTCCTGGGAAGGGACCCATGATACCCTCCCCCTTCCCCTGGGTCTCCATGGCCTTCATGCTTGGCTAGTTTTTTCCACCCTGACCAAAAAAAAAAGGGGGTAGCGTTTGAGGTACTGAAGATTACTGGGTTGAGAAGTTTGTTTGTTTTATGTGATTACGGGAGAATAACATGACAATTGCAGCCATATGATCATTACATAGGGGCTTATATTTTAAAACATCTCTACATATAAAAAAAAAAAACAGCGATGTCACTCCTGCTACTGCCTCAAATGTTGACATTTTAGCCGACATCTTGTTTGAAAAGAAATATTTGTCTGCCAGGGCAACAGGGAGTGATTGATGTGCGAAATAATACGTCATTTGTCACCTTTGTCTTTTATGTTACAAAAAAGCTGCAGTTTTAGAAGCAGCATTATTTTTAATCTTACAGCCTAAGGTCACTACTTTGATCACAGCTTACTTCACACATTTCTGACAATTTCAGCAGAAAGAACAAAGAGCTTTCTCTGCTGAAAAGTGAACGGATGAGAAAATTCAGACCGTTAATAAGGGCCATTTTAACCATTTATTACAGTGAGATTAAAGGAGAGAACAAAAGGGTACAGAGTTCATGTCTTTAGCATTTTTACTTTGGAATGCTTTATCTTTTACAGACATACTATCTGAATCTTGGCCTTTCTTCTGCTTTTATATAGGATCTTTTATAGCAGTAGTTTTTTAAACTTTTACACCAAAATACCACCACATGACACATGTGACTTTCTCAGTACAATCACATCACATATTTGCTTTTATTAGCTGGCACAATATTTCACCTTCCAAGTTCAACCAAGCTCAAGATCAAATCAGGAATAAAGCAAGTAACAAAACAGAGCAAAAGTAAGACAGTGCATTGGATTAAATAATGGCCGAACTAGGTGTAAACCATGTCTAAACCAGCAAATAAACAAAGCATAAATATGACCCTGAGTAGTATCTGAAGAGTTTGGAAACAATAAATCTTGAAGACAATAAATATTAGATTTCTTATGTTGTCAATTGCTACATCAAAGCCTTATGCTATTTGCCACGGATATATTATTGATCCAATAATAATGGTTTGAGCACCCGAATGAACCTAAGAGCAATGTTGTCTGGGGCATTATGCTCCTGGCAGGAGGTCCTATGTGACTCAGACCAAGAGCGGTTCAGGAGCTCCTTATGATGAGAGACCATCAAGGCCAGTTACGTCCTCCCGCGGACCCACCACCTGCAGGAGGAGCCATAAGGCACTGGTGCAGTGTGATCCGGGCAGCTTGGACCCGTGCCCCCAGTAACGGATAAGCGGAAGAAGATGGATGGATGGATCTCCCCCTCTTTAATGGATGCGTTCTTTGAGGCAGGCCATATACAGTACGAATGACAGGACAACACCGTGGAGTAGAAGTCTCCTCATCAGCACGGAAACTGGCTCCCCTCTTCAGCAGTCACCACGCTACTGAAGAACAGGTGCCAAGTTACCCAATACAACATCCGGGAGCAGTGTGCTTCCGGGCTTTTAAAATAAAATACAAAACGATAAAATTCACATCAAATAAAAACAGTAATCAAGTTCATTCTTAACACCGTTACAAGTCCCTCATCTTAATTGAGGTGGCTCATCTCTTTTTGATATGCCATTTATTAATTAAATACCAAAAAAAAAGAAAAGAAAATATATCAATTGCCATAAAACCAAGAGAATTGCCATATCACTGCCGAAACCCTGCTTTCCCCTCTCTCTGCCCACCATGGCTACCTTCACGCTCGACTACTCCTCCACCCCAAAATAAAAATGGACAGCTTTGTGGGTCTGTCATCTCAGAAGGGGACAAGGCAAAATCTGGTCGACCCCATCTGCGAGAGTTCACATGCTAACTGCGCTCCACAGAGATGCAAGCTGCAGGGTCCAATTGAAAGAAGCAGGATTGGAAATGACAACAAACAAGCCAGGCCGAGGATAGCTCAAAAAAATAAATACGTATCACAAAATGGAAGGGGCATTAATGGGCTGACCCCGTGTCCGTTCGGTGAAATAATCAGCCAATAAAACCTTATGATGGCGAACGCGTCTCACAGCGCTGCACCCAAAGGTCCCGGCTGGTAATTATGCCGGCAAAGAATAAATGGGAAGGATCAGCCGCACGGGGTTGTGGTGACCCAATAATAATCGACTTCTCAAATTGCACTCCTTTCTGGAACCTAACCGCGTCCGCTTGCTCGCCGCCAGTTCGGACAGGCTCCTTTGTGTTGCGGCAGCAGCGGAGACTCACTCATTAATAAACCCTGGGTGGTTTAATAAGAGAAATGGAGACATCTGTGAAGGAGAAATAATGATGGGAAACGCAGGCGGCACATGGCGGGCGAGGGAGGGGTACCCATGCCGACTTGACCTGATCTTTAATTAAGAATCAGACGCAGCGGCGAAGGAGAAGTTATGTAAGAAATGCTCGATACAGCAAAATGGTGTTATTCAATTTGCAACGAGTCATATTTGTGCTTAAGTAAATTGAGTTTTCATTTAAGCGCGTATGTACTGTATGTTACATAAGCAAAGTGGTGTATTGAGCGGAAGGAATTCTCTATAGGGAAAAGGCATTAACTCATCCCAGTGGAGCCATAGTGCAGCAGACCACCAGTGAGCAGCAGCGAGGGGCACGTATAATTGTCTGACCCAAGGATATCAGAATGAAATAGGAAAAAGATCTAAGCGACACTCCATCGATACATGCTTGGGTTAATCAAGTCCAAGATTGCAATGTTGAAGGAAAAGGGTAGTGGATAGAGTTTGACGGTGCTAAAAATATGCTTCACTCATTTTCACTGATTTTATTACATGCAGAAAATGTATTTAGAGAACAATTAACTCAAGTTAAACACATATCTGGGCTTTGCTTTTACTGTGTTCTAATCAGATGCAGTTGTGGCCCAAAGGTTTACAGTATATACCCCTATAATCTTTTGGCCATTTTTCATAGACTATGAATGATAACACAAACATCTTTTTTTTGTTTACTTTTATTGTTTACTCTTTGAAATCATAATGAAACAGAAACCATTCAAATGTCCCTGATCTAAAGTTTACATGACCTTCAACAACTGCCAGGGAAATTGTTCAGGAGCAAAGAAAAGCTCACTTCAGCTGAAATACAGGACTCTGACAAAAATGATGCTTGTTTCAAGATGCACGATATGTAAACTTTTGATCAGGGGCATTTGGCTATAGTTTCTAGTTGAAAAGCATAAATAAACAGGTTTTCTGACAATAAATAGCTTCACGCAACATCAGTGAAATAAAGGATTTTGTGTTATCATACAGTACATATTCTATGAAATGCATAAGTTTACATTCTGCCTGGGTATGTAAACTTTTGAACTGTATAGACTCAGAACCACGAGCTGATGTGTTAATAAGCCCCTATATAGTTTCAAGCTGTGAATTCACAGTGAGGAAGGAGCAATTAGCACTTGTTTATTAACACTCAACTTTGTGAAAACAGTTTAGTATGAATTCGGGCGATTGTGGTGCAGATGGGATAGCGGGGGGGGTCCCCAACTAAATCTGCTTGAGGTCCACAAACTTTACCTTTGGAACCTTCGGCATATGTCCGGGGTCCGGACATATGCAGTCATTGGTCTTAACCATGTCAAACTTAAGCACAGGGTTCGATTCCCGGGGCCTTTCTGTGTGGAGTTTGCATGTTCTCCCTGTGTCTGCGTAGGTTTCCTCCGCATGCTCAGGTTTCCCTGCACTTTGAGAAACTTGGTAAACAGGTTTGAAAAGCGCAATACAAGTGTAAGCCATTATTAAGTGTATTAATAAGTAATTTGGCTATTGCAATTCACTGTGGTAATTATATTGTTTATTTAATTGTTCATTCAGCCTTAAATAAAATAAAGTATTGATGATAAAAATGCTTTGGGGTCCATACTAAAGCCTCTGAAGGTCCGGATATGTACCCAGGTCCGGCAGTTGGGGACCTCGGGTATAGCAGGTCTCATGATCGGAAGGTTGGGGGTTCGAATCCTGGCTCCTGCAGGTGCAGACTGTCGTTGTGCCCTCGGCAAAGACACTTCACCCACAGCCTGTGTGAATGTTGTGTGAGTGAATGGTTGGTGGTGGTCGGAGGGGCCGATGGCGCGGACTGGCAGCCTCGCTTCTTTCAGTCTACCCAAGGGCAGCTGTGGCTACAATAGTATCTTACTATTTTACGAGTGAATGAATGTCTACAGTGTAGCGCTTTGAGAAACTTGTGAAACAGGCTTGTAAAGCACAATACAAGCCAACAAAGGAGCAAAAGATGCCATGACACAAACTAAGGTTAGGAACACAGGAATATGGTTTAGGTTAGGATTAGGTACATTTTCAGACAAACCAACTCCCTTCCGAGCAGACTATCTAGCACTAACCTTATCAACCGTCTGAAACTATGAGGCTATTGTTTACAGTGTGTCACCATGGTTGGCCTGGGGTGTCAATGAAAACTATCAATTGCTCTTGAGGTTGCACATGTTTAAAACTTATTTCAGCAACCACAGGAGCCAGAATTAGGCTTCCAAAATGTATCTCTATACCAAATGTTTCCTGTGTGACCTATACTTTACTATTGTAATGGGTGTGTTATGCTATTACAGAGAAAAGCAAAGACTGTGATACTGTTCTAGAAATCCCATTTGTAATAACAACTATTTGCAAAGAAGTGTGAAATGAATTAGGAAAGTTGGCCAGGCATGTTTTTACATAGATTACATCTGTGAAAGCCATTCCTCATTGAGATTAAGTACTTTGACCAACTGTTATTGGATTAAGGGGGCTGACCGTTCTATAACACTAGTATTTAATTCCATGAACATTCAGTATATTGCTATATTATATGATATTGCAGGTCTCTGACTGTCCCAACCCTGCATGTAATAACTCCTAAAGCCTGATGACCTTGTATCTTGATATCATCATAAAATATTAATACGTAATTAGAGGGCAGAGAGGCATGTAATGACCCCAGTTTGGAGTAACACACTAATTAAACGATGTGCAAGAGCATTTTCTGCTCACAACAGCAGTTTGATGTTTTGTTTTGCAATCTAAATCACACTTGACACTGTACACACACGGCCATTTGCAGTAAATAAAAGTACATGAATACTATAAGCGCAAAAGACGCAAAAGTGGGTCGCGGAACCATTTTTATTGGATCACAAGAAACATTTATCTGCTAAAAATAAATAAAAACATTCCTGAGTCTGTTAGAATGAGTTATTCTGGTCATATTCCGAGCTATATAGGGTTATATCATGCTTATTCAGCTATCATTTCTAGGAAAATACAGTATTTAACATTATTTATATAAGAAATTAAATTTTTATTTGGGCCACGGCTTGGCATTATAGTTTGATGGTGGGTCCTGGCATCATACCAGTCGAGAACCACTGCTATAAGCAACTGAGCCTGCCAATTGTCGGCAAAGTAGCAAATTACTTTTAAAACATGTCATAAAATTTCACCAAAGTGCATTCAAACTGTCAAAGTCTTTAGAAAAAATACAATGTAATGGCTCCTTTTATGCCCTAGAAAGCACTGCGAGAACCAGGAGAGCTTTTACATCCTTCGCTTTATGTAAGAACTGCTGTGGGCGACCAGACTGACAGCAGCTTCCGATTTGAGGACAAACCTCCAAACTGTGATATCATATTTTGAAACTGAACAGAAGCATGTGTGTTCTGTCAAACGGGCCACAAACTGCGAACTGGTGCAAAAACAAATCAATAAAAACAATCGAGATTATCGTGCTCAAAGTAGCGCGGTGAAGCAAAGTCAAAGGGACAGTTTTATGAAGAAGTTTGCGTGGATCTGCGTGGAGGAGGCTGCAGCTGTGAGCCCCGTTACGGAGGCAGGGTTGTGGAGCTACAGTAGGATCTAGTTTCCTCCCGAGAGTACGAGTGCTGGTGGGGAGTGCACCTCAAACACTTCAAATGCGAACACATTGGATCAGACGGAACGGGAGCAGTCAAACAGGCGGATGTGAAGAAGAGCTGGGTTTCTCCACACAAAACAAAAACAAGCATTCACAGCTTAAAAAAACATTCAAATCCTTACTGTGTACCGCTTATAGCACATAAACAGCATGCATCAGTACTCTCCAACGTTCTTGTGAGTCAAGTTTATAGCTTTTTACAATACCAAATGCACACTGCTGAAAGACAACACACAATTATGCAGTATTTAGTAGGATGCACCGATCCGATAGCAGATAAAAGACAGAAAGCTGATTTTCCACATTGTCAAAACACCAAGGGCCAAATTGTAGCCCAAAATAAAGCACCACTTTCTACAAATGCCAGTGTTATACATCACAAGTTACCTCATGGGGTGTATTTCCTGGAAATTTTTAAAGAAATTGCTAGCTTTCTGCATTTTTAAGTACTTAAACATTTATTTAATTGCTGATTTGTGGAGTGGTATTTCCCAAAATCATCTTAGGGGCCAGGGGTTCTATGCTGGAGGGCCAGTTTTAGCCCCCTGACGTTGCCTACCCCTGACGTTGCCTACCCCTGCTGTATGTCATTTGAAAGCTCTGAACCGACAGACAGTCACACCTAAAGTAATGTTGGGCACTAGTCAAGGTCTATGTTTGTATTTAGGTTTCTGAAATACTGTAACAGAATCACTGATATAATGTATTTATGATGCATTAATGATCCTATATGTTGGAAGTTCTCTATATTAATGTAACAAGGACCAGTCACTTTTTACTCGCTCCAAAAAAGCAACAAATATGTCATCTACAAACCTACACAAGATACTCGAACCCCCAGTATTGGTATTGGAAGCAAAAAGGCTCGATCGGTGCATCTCTAGTATTTATCTCTAGATATTTCTTTACGATCTAAATCACGAGCCATATTAAGTATGAATCGGCTAGATGTTCTCCTACTTTTAGCACCAAGAGAGGAGGGACTTAGGGGTTAACTCCTCCTTCTGGTTTACTCTTAAGAGACCCACAGCGTGTTCACGTCGTTATTAAGCTGATGACGATTTTTGGACTAAGATCGAAACGTCCTACACTTCAACAACAGAGTACAGATGAAGACTGAAGATTTTTTGCCTACGATAGTATTTAGATAGAAACCATAGAGTTAGCTGGTTCAGGACAATTCCAGCCTTGGTGATTTGCTATTAATAAAATAGGAGCAGTAATGATGTCTGTCCCTGCGACTATGTGCATTTGGCTGTGCCCACACTACACGATTTCCTGCCACGGATATAATAATCATCCAAACAATGTTTAATGATGGGTGCAAACAAATTTAATCTGTTAATGTTTTAGAATAACCAGCAAAAAAACATGATAAAACTCGTTTTACCACAAGTGCTAAAATGGCAGACGCTAATCGTCAAGTCAGGATGCACACTGACGCATTTAAAATCCTGCAGGCAGCTATGTAACATTTTATAGCCGGGTTGTAATGTAGCCATAATGTGCTGCGGTTCTGCAAAATAAATCAATAATGTCTTCTAATGTGTAGGGTATAAATCCGTCGCTCATTTGTCAGGGCTAACAGCACAGCGGAGAGGACTGAGGGCTGGCTGCGGTCGGACGCCCAATCAGATTCAGCATCCCTTATTACCATTCGGAGAGAGCGGCAGGACCTGACCCAAATAAAAAACGACACATTGTAGATGCACATTCGGAATCAGCCGTACCCGTCTGTAGCATGTCGCCCTGCAATGAAGCAGTTTGTTCCGTGCTTTGCTAGCCACGTGGAAATGGAAGGAAACAAATGAAGGGATGGAGTTCTGGAGGATGCGGTTTGTGCGACGTTTTGGTGGATTCTTGGAGCGAGAGGGAGCTGAGCCGATTCAATCAATTCAAGCTGCCGGCCCTGGGGGATACACACAGAGGAGTGGACTGCCGATGAGTCCCCAGCCCACTGTTGTGTATCACTGGGCGGGATTAAAGAGGAAGACGCAGCAGAAGAGTGACGGCATATTTTCCACATAAAAAAACACTTAACACTTAACTTTTAACTTATAAGTTCATTGTAAAACAAAAAAAAAGATATCATTTTCTGAATGCATTTCCTTTTAGGAGAAACATACGACATACAGGGAGCATGTTCATGGTCAATCAATGAAATGGTAAGAGGTTTTAAGTCTGAAGAAACGTTTGTAATATTGCTGTAATGTGTGCCATGTGTGACTACATTTGTGATTGTGTCAAGTTCATTCCTATAATTGAACATATTAAACCATCACGAACAAAGTACCCAACTATTTCACAATGCCATTGGAGTAAAAGTAATTTAAGAGTCAGTTAGATTCAGTGCCAGCAAGCTTAAGATGTTCAACAAGACACATTTTGCAATTTGCAATAAAAATTCTAATAATTTCACCTTGTTAATATTCTGAAAACGAAAAAGAAAAACATTTGGGAGGCTTCCTTGCATCCAATTCAGCACCAAAACTGGAGTATTAAAAGTAGACGGATTGCCCAAGGCCTGACGTTAAGTTCACATCAACACATCTACATGCATTAACCACGAGCTGCTAATTCAGAAGGAACCTCCTTTGCTTCTGGTGGAGCAACAAAACTCATATTTCGTAAGCTCTGCACTGCGGGAGGTACGGACACATTGATTTCAGTGTAATTTGCCTTGGGGTGTGACAAAAAATGCTGAGCGGTAGAGATAGCTGTTGGAACGTTCAACATTAATTCACTGCTTTGGCCCAGATTAGCATTGATTGGTCTTCCTGGTGCGCCAGGGGATACCGAGGATACAGTAGTTTACCGCCGCCCCTCGCAAGGACACACAGACATTTCTCATCACGGCTCCCACATAATATTCCTCTGCACCAAGATCAGATGGGGCGTTCAGTAAACAAACACACAGAGATAAAGTGCACATTTCTTCTCGTTTTGCTGAGAGATGCTAACGAAGCAGAATGGAGGCAAAGGGTCAGCAGCACTCGTAGAGCCAGAGGGGTCTCACTGGGCTTTACTCTGGGTTAGTGCTACAGACTCCCGGTGTTGGCGGCAGTGTGCGGAGAGCCCGTGCCACACTGTCACCACAAATTGATCAAAGCTGCAGAAACTGGACTCATGTAGCAACATTGATTTAGCTGAAGCTCTACTGTACTTTCTACAATGATGTGGTAAGGCTTGATTGATCCAAAGCAAATTGAATTCCGCATTTTTTGAACTATGAGATTGTGCTCTAAGGCTGCGCAGCAAATTCAGAGCTTATCTGACTGTAGTCCCAATATGTTGCTTGTGGCAATATTTGTTGTTTTTGTAATGGAATCTCAAACCAAAAAGCGTATTCTCTTGGATCAAATATAGGTTTGTAATGAAAGAAATATGATATTTCCTGTCTGGTAACACTTTATAAAAGGGAACATGAATGAAAGCATAATTCATGATGAATTCATGCATAACTTCTTCAGGAATTAACATAGTTCATTACTTTTCATGATTAAATACGATAATGAATTAACACAGTTAATGAAGGCAATGAACTTGAGTAATTAATCATAATCATGATGAATTCTTTGCATAGAAGATACAGACAGGGAAAGGACCAACCTTGTATCAAACATTACAAGCATCATTAGGTCATCATAAGTGTGCCTCTTAAACAACTTAACTTTGATAACTTAATATGTTTTTGTCTGTGTTTAAAGAGAACAACTATGAGCAGCAAAGAGCTAAAATGAATATTCAACACTTCAAATCATAACCATTCATTCCTTTTCTGGTGTTGTACTGTACAACTACACAAATTATAACAGTCCTATAGATGTTCTCTTGATGTATTTATATTTAATTTATACAACCTTAGACACCAAGGCTAAGTTGCTCAAAGACGTTTAGAAAGGCTGAATAACTCTGAATATTCAAGCCATCACCGTTATCGTCTTCCGTGAGTGTCACTGGATTATTTATTGAATACATTCATATTGGCTACCAAAGCCCTGGACATGGCAACATTGCGATTGCTTACATTATGATGCATATTCTCACATACTTTTAAAATACCTAGAACATGCCTGTATATTTAGCTGTGTCATTCATTTCAAATCATCACACAAATGATTTTGTCAGTAATTCTGATGTTGCTATTTGCTATTATACCTCTTGGTAAGACACAGCTACATGTTAAAAGTGTTGCTTTAGTTTCAGGGGCACATTCATAACAAACTCATGATAAGGCTTTTATAGAATTTTATACAAATATACAAACTTATATTGAAATTTATACAAAGGTTTATTATCTGTATACTCTGCTCAAATATTTCATCATGATTATGATTACTTACTCATGATTAATGAGTTATTCATGAGTATTTAATCATGAAAACGCATGAACTCCTGTTAATTCATGTTAAAGTCACGCATGGATTCTTCATGAATAATGCAATAATTCATGCATCCTTATTGATTGTTTAAACCAGTGGTTCCCAAAGTGGGGTCCAGGGCCCAGTGAGGGGCCTCAGAGGTACTGCAAAGCTTGTCAGTATAACAAGTACATGGAAAAAGTTGAGTTCTGAAGGAATTTTTATATACAGTATACTGTACATTTTCCTCTTTAAATCAGTATTTAGCCCACAGCCATTGCTATTTGATCTTTCATATGAACATTTTGAGTTTTAAACATTGCAAATTATATTAAATGCAGGGAATTATTCTCACCAGAACTTTTCCAAGTACCTTGCCAAAGGCTTTCTACATTTCTACATACGCTTGAGGAGTCAAATTTTAGATGCTTTTTTTGTTCTCAACAAAACATCTCCAAACATTTAGGTGAAAATAGCCAATCATAAAGCAGAAACTACAGTCATTTGCTTTTAATGTGTCAAAATGTTCATCTTGGCAGTCATATAGGCCTTTTACACAGGGCCATCGGGAAGCTGAACTCTCTCCCCTCCCTCCCTCCCTCCCCTCTTTCCCCTCCCCACAATCAAGGATGAGAGAAACATAATTTCGAACCATTCGATTGGTTTGACAAATAAATAATCTTGAATCTTGAATTTCTTTGAAGCAGGAGTAGCTCACTGCCATTTTTGGTATGCAAAAGTAGCTCACAGGTTAAACAGGTTGGAGTCCCCTGGTCTAAACAAACTGTTGTTGTAGTGTGCACCTGGACAGTTCTTTTTTAGTTGTAACAGCTGTCGAACCATTCACAATTTAGTGCCACTTAAAAACTTGAGTATTTTTTACTTAGAAATACTAAATGATGTGTGACTAATCATATCACTGACCCCATAATCAATGATGCAAATCAGCAAATGTACCCTAAAAAGAGTGAGATCGACACACAATAACAAGAGCAAACAAACAAACACACTGTCTTTACAATCCACAAGAATGTCATGCATTGTTAGTTTAAACATCATTGTCGGCGAAACAGAAACAACAACTTCCATTTGGCTGAGGTGTCCCAGTTGGCACATCCCCACAGAACCTGTTTATGTATGCAAGACTAATGACACTCATCTTCTTCCCCTGCTCCCCCATTCTTCTTTCTCTGAACTCATCTGGCCTATATTTAGAAAACCAGATCTCATTGTGTTGCAGGCTGTATGGGATATAAAAAAAACTGACAATACATGGCTAAGCGGAGGTATAGCCTGACAGAATTGTCCAAACACAACCGTCCTCACAAATGTGCCCACCGGTGCTGTGTGCTCCAACATCTCTAGCTCCAAGAACACTTCAACCCGTGACAGATAAGACGGTACAGGGGCCGGCCAGTCCCTATCTGTAGATCTACATCACACTGGAGGGGGTAAAGGGGGTGTCTGAGGAGGAAAAGTAAAACAACTGTCAGGTTCCCACACGTTCCCCGGGAGAGCGCGGAGGAAATGTGCATGAGGCTTGTTCACCTGCTGCAGGGCTGGTTAACTGTCAGAGGGAACAGCTGAAAGGGTCACTTGAGGGCTAAGGCTCTGTAATGAAGACAGAGAGTAGACTTAAGACGTTCCAACTCATCTAACACGGCATCAAAAGGAAGAGGATTGCATTTCGGAATTTTTAGGCAAGCTTAGGCATACCGTATTCCTATAAAAGGCTTGGAGCGACAAATGGGGACCACGTAACTCTTTAATTACAAGTATCGTATTGCATAGCAGTTTTGGATTGCATCCCAATTAAGTCAATTATGTCATTAATTAGATGGATGCAGCACCAATGCTCATTCAACTGCAATAAAAGAATACACACAGATTTCTTCAAAGCATGTACCTTTATTGATTTTCGAAACATCGCTTACATCTCGCACCGTTTTTGTTTGTTTGCTAAATCTCATTTTCACAAGTCCAAGCCAATTACAATGAACAAAAGCGTGCAAAACATCACCTGACTCGATAGCCCAAGTGGCCCAGAATAGGAAAAAATCTAATTAAAATATAAGAAGTACCTCCATCTTTATTGGACTTGGAGGACCCCCTCCAGTGTAACACAAAGGCGGCGTATCCCAGTTGATCCGCCGCGCAGGCTAATGAGCTCAGTGCGCGCGATACAACGGTACTGGGAAATCGAAGCCACCGCAGAGACGTGTAAATTAAAGCGTTTTCCCCAAGCAGACCGCCGGACAAAAGGAAAAACATATGGAGATGTTTAGCAAGCCGGTCAGTCAATCACGTAGCAAGGCCTCGGCGAACGCATGGGACTCTCATTACATGACATCAAACCATTCACATGCATGGAGGTTCTGCGTGGAAATGTAAAGACTACAACCCTAGACAGTGCTGCAAGTGAATATTTTATGATGTTTAAAGAGATTAGGTAATGATGGAATTTCCAAGCATGGGAGGTTGATCTGGATCATGGTAATGACTAAGAGAACTCTGCAGCTTTGTGTGACAGGGAATTTATAATTTATAGTAACATGGAATTTAACCGATTGCAGACCAAAGCAGGGTCTTTCCAAACGCGTAAAACAATTAACGATAAAATGCAAAGACTTTGTGTGTGCGGCCTACAAACATTGGTCTACTCTCGACAGCTCAGCAATTGAATGGTATCCATATTTTATATGAGGTAATGATGAATTCCTGAGCATGAGAACCGTGCATTGATCTAGCTGTCAATTTTCATCACACTCGACGTATAAATTCAGACAGTCCATCAAAAGCCACACTTGTTGACGTGCTGCATTCCACCTATTCAAGCTCAAAGTCGATCCGAGAGCCTGTCTTTCACGTCAGACTGATTGAATTAAACGCATGTGGCAGACTGCGTACACAGGTCGTTTCATCAGCTCCATAAGCCTTCATCTGTTCCCCGTTGCTCATTTCTATATTCACCTGGCACTGATTGATGGGCCGCAGCTGGAAGAATCAAACGCTGAAACAGGTTTGTGACACTGCATGCTTTCTTAGGTTGCACAAACTAACTGAAGTTTTGCTTATACTTGAAATGAGAAACAGGCAAATTGCTTCGACGACTTTAATGAAAAAGCCCTTGGGGTAAATCGGGGACAGCGCTGGATGAAATATTTTGTATGGATTTTTTTTTTTGTAACTGACCAGACACAGATGCGACTACAAACCAACTTGTCGATATCTGCACTTTTTCATCCAGTAGATTTGAAATCTTAAATGTCAAATCCAAATCGATACGGAAACTAATCTTGTGTTGCCTCAGATCAAATGGTTTATAAATCCTGCCTCTATTCCCAAAGTAAGCAGCGGAATTCATGAATGCTTAACACGTTTGGTTTTCTCAACTCTAACAAAAGCTTTGATATCACCTCCACCGCCATTCATCGCATTATCAAGACAAGACTGCTGAGCCTGCACTTTTCATTGAAATATGAATAACCAATGAGGCCTTTGATACAAGCAACATCGCCAAGACAAGCCTGTGGCGCAAAAAAACAAAATGTCACTTTTAAATTAACTACACACATCCAACTGTGACTCAAGCCGACAAATCCACATGTCGTGCCTTTTTCAGAGGTGTTCAATATCACGCTGCAAGATAAATAGGTGCGGCGTAGGACAATAAAATGAAACTTGAACAGAGGATTAGCTTGGAGCACTGGGTAAGAGGATGCAATCTTTGCTTCTAGTGAGCACTATGCTGGCTGGTGCGGCCACAGGGGCAAACGGCAATAGAAGTTCACATCAATCACCCCCATTCGCCATGGTCAAGGGGACACCTACCCCCACCCTCTATTCCCCCAGGTCCACTTTGTCACCAAACGTCTACACTGTTTGCTTTGATGACAGTTGGCTTAGGAATGGAGTGGTCTCAAGAAGTCGTGATCTCAATCCTCAACAGTATACTCTCTAATCTGGACCCTTTCCGCTCAGACTTCCCTAATCCTTCAATATGAAACGAAGAAAAGCCAGATGGTCTTGAACAACTGCCCAGGCAAGGGTGGGCTGAAGGATGAGTATGTATGGAAATGCCTGGAGTGCCTGTCCCTGTTTACCTTGTGCTTCGAGTTACGATCTTATAAGCCCCCCCCCCCCACGGGCCATGGTGTGAGGGTGACAGGCCAACTTTCAAGGAAGGACCTCTCCAAAGGCTCCGAATGCCTGCATGCTGCTCCGCGCGCGAGAGAGCAGACCCCCACTCCTCGCCTCGCCTCCCCGACCACCTGGCATCAGATTGCACCGACGCTGAGATGAGATGTCACATGTTTCAAGTGGCAGAGCAATCCCAAACGCCTGCACTAACCGTGTGATTCTCCATGTGTCAGAGGTTGGAGCGAAGTGGTCCCAAGGGTGTCACGATACAGCGTGCTTGACACCCTTTTTACATATATCCTAGACTGCCAGGGCTCCCTGCCGCGACCCCTAACCGAGGTGCAGACCTTTCATCCCCAGATCAGCCGGCTTTCAACTCAAATGGTGCGACTCAGGCTAATCCGTTCATCAAACATTACCTGCACCAGGAGGTAGAGCAATGCAAAATACATTACAGGCACCTGTGAAAAAAAACAGGATCACAGCGTTGGAAACTGACACAGGTTACATTTTTACATTTTCTTGCAAGGATACAAATTTGAACTGTATTTCACAAGATTGTGTACATTCTCAGTCGTACAGGAGTTGTCCATCGTAGGCTATGAAGATGAACATTATATAAAACTGCAGTCTATGAAGTAGACTTGTTTTTGCCCTTCCATATGCTTTTCTCATAACATAATACAAGCCTCTATTCTTCCACAAACAAATCTCAGCGTGTGTGCTTTTAAACTGCATTGCAAGTAAAAGACACAAGCAATACCGTGTGAAAATGCTGTTTTGTTTTGTGCATCTTTAGCCCCTAATCCTACAGTTCTTGGCCCGCCATTAAAACAAACCAGGAGGTGGGTGGGCAACAATGTTATCAATCTACAAGAACATACAGGGAGTTTTCTTGGCGGGTGTTCATTAGGGGGACATTACCAGTGTAAAAATTGAGTTATTGCGCAGCAGGAGGGGGGCAGTGAGTCGGAACTGGCCATAGCCGCTCAAGACTCACTGTATGTTCACACGCATGATGCCAGACAATCCCCAGTTTCCCCTTTAAGGACGGCATAATTAATTCTCCACAGAGACTAACAAGCTATAGGCACCACATTAATGGAGAGACCAGTCAAGAGATCCAATGCTGCATTTCCCAGCGCCCTATTAGCGGTGCGCAACGAGCGGGTCATTAGGGGTTTGAGCCATGAAAAAAAGGGGTTAACCGCACTAAGTCCAGGGAGAGAATCTGGAGAGGCTTCGGCACAAATCCCCCGCGACTATTCCTCGAAATGATATTGACCTTTCACCTCCGACAGGAACGGAGGCCTAGCATGGCACAGCGGGTTAGGGAGCCATTAGCGGAGGCGACGGAGCGCGAGTGACAGGTAGCGAGGCAGCAATAGGTGTCACCGAGTTAATGGCATCCCTAAATAAGTATTGACTATTCAATTTGTCGCTCCGGTTACACATGAGCGCTCGCGTGCCTGATTTGTGGGTTCATTCATTAATAATTGAGGAGCTGCTGTTAACGAATTGACTCGCGATAAATTGGGGGAACAAGCAAATGCAGTGATGTATCGCAAGTTATTCCAGCAAAACAAGTTGCAAATTGTTGATTTTAATATTTATTTGACTAAATAAATGGCCCGTATTCAAGACAGCATTGAAATATTTTCTCCTGTGTTCTTCTGAATGATACATGTTATTTGATAAACGTTTTGACAACACCTTAATGATAAAATGTGAAGTTTTTACCTAACACATTTTACAGCTTTTATTTATGTCAATGATATTATAGCAAAGAGAAAAAAAAAGTAAGTGAAAAGAAAGTAAGTAACCAGGAATTGAGTCTATCATATTTTCACTGGGTTTTTGGAGATTTGTCTTGCCGCGGTGGAGGGTCTTAGGATGAGGGGTACCCTAGGCTTTAGATATTACATTTGTGTGACATTACATCTGTTTGATCTTTTTCTTTTTGGTGTCTGTAACACCCTTTGAGATGACTCCTGTTGTGCAATGCAGAATCATACATGTTGATACCAAATGAAAAATGTCAGATTTGAGATGCACAGTTTCACTTGGCATAATTATCCAATTGATTTGAAGTCATAACCCTCAATTTTGAAATCAATACTTTGAATTCGCCTCAAACCATGTCTCCATCTTGGTGCATTGCTGCCATGTAACTGCGGTGACACACTTCCTCGCCCAGGTATGTCAGTGTCAGCATTAATGACACTGGCTAATCTCTGCTGACCCTCCATTCCCTTAAACAAACATTACATCAGGCCCGCGCTGAATGAAAGGCCTCTGAATCATTGCAGTGTCGTTGCTGATCACTTGGAGCCCGGCCTGTATGGATGGTAAATGATACGAAAGCGATACAGTGCCGGTGCGCAGGGGCAGCAGAGATGTCCAGGGCTCGCGCCATGATCGCATCCGCGGTGCAGGACTAAGGGCCACAGAATGACCCTGATCTGGGGATTGCGTGTGGAAGTGTTGGCAGGTCTTTCCATTGCACTGTAAAAAAGTGCAATGGGGTAATAAAAATGTGAAGCAAATGAATAGGAAAGATCACCTGCACAGAATTGGCTTGGTGTAAACCATTGTTCTTTTTTTATACACAGTGCAAAGTTGATGTTATGAATTGCAAATTTTATTCAAAAACAAAAATATTTCAAACAACCAAGTAGATTGAAAATGATAATGTCCGATCAATGAGAAAGCTGCATGTGGCACCACTTCAGTCACAGTTTTGAAGGAAGTGACTTGGCTAGTCATGAGTATGAAATATCAGCTTTCGATCAAACAGTCTCAATCTTTATATGATTTTAGTAATTGCACCTAAATACTTTTATCATGCGCAGGTGGTAGAGCAGGTCGTCCCATGATCGGAAGGTCGGGGGTTTGAATCCCGGTCTCATGCAGGTCGTTATGTCCTTGGGCAAGACACTTCACCCAATGCCTATGTGTGAGTGGTTGGTGGTGGTCAGAGGGAACCATTGGCGCTGACGTGAGCAGCCTCGCTTCAGTTGGTCTACCCCAGGGGAAACTGTGGCTACAAATGTAGCTTACCACCATCATACTCCCTTTCATGTGTGAAGCGCTTTGGGTGTGACTTGTGTCATATGAAAAGTGCTATACAAATAAGATTCCCTTCCCTTTAAGGTTTTTGAATAGCATTGCACATACAGTAATGTGTGACAAAGGCATGTCAATCCTACATTTTGTCACATACTGTATAGTCAAATTACAGTTAATCATAATTTAGATTTTGTTTGCTGACCCCTAGTGGCTTGAACTCCGTTGAGGTCCACATGCATTTCAAGAGAGCACTGCGCTGTACTGATCATTAATATCATCATGACTTCTGTTGGTTCAGTCTTGCAAACCGCTCAACAATGTAACCCCATTGCATACTCTCCTGTCACTCATAGTATCACTGCAGAGTGTATGATGAGCCAGATGTCTTATAAAATGGAATTACTTTTGATTTGTATTTCAGGGGACCATCAAAAATGACTCCAATGACTAGTTATTTGATGGTGGTTACGCTTGCATGTTTTGAGTGTAATTGCCACTTTATGGTCTGTAATGTGGCCCAGTTAGCCTGTGTGGCCTGGTGGTGTGGCGGTGATGCCAACTCCAGAGTTGGGATGTTTTTATGCTTCACGCTTGAATGCATCTGTACAAAGGCTTGGCCCCATTACCTATAAGCCCTTTAATCCAGCCTGTAAACATTCAAGGGATGCCCACTTGTACAAAAATGCCCAGGCGCTCACTGGGTAGACTCTCACACAACTACTGCCAATGCGCCCGCAGTTAATCTAATTGTAGGTAAATTCAATATGGAAGGGAACATTGCATTCTGATTTGATATTATTAGTTTAATACAAAAACATATTGCACAAGCAGTCACTTTGGTTTGGATTTTGAGGCTGCAGCTTCAACCCAAGAGTGCAGCCACCCTATTACACAGGTTAATAATAAATGAAAAGTCACAGATCCGTTCCTTTCTGCAGAGTGCACATGCCCACTAGTCTAAACTGCCATCACAATCTGCTGCTTGCTATTGCACCGTACAGCCACCCTTACTTACATTCTAATATTTCAACTTCAGCACCACAGTAAATCCACCTCACTCAGCCGTCTAACCCCCAGCGTGCTCTCCTCGTCCAAGAGAGGGACAAGCACCACTGAATGCCAACACACAGGAATAGCAACATGCCCAGCTTTGACAGGTATAGACTCTGATGTAACGTTTAGAAATGACTGCATGGACAACTTGAACTTTGCCTTAAAAATGTTCTAGACAGACTTGAGATAAATATTGAGACACTTTCAAGCCGCTGTCCAGACCCAGTCAAGCAAGCCACATAACTCATCAAAGAAATCAATGGCAAATTCTTTAAAAAAGTGATCAGACTTACCCAGAAGATGAGGTTGAAGACGAACATCAAATACTTCAAGCAGCAGAGCACCCCCCTGGCCATGTTGCACTTCTTGAATTCTAGAAGGAACACAAAGGATAGATCCAGGTAAAAGACCACGTATTTGCTTCCTTTAGGAGAGCTGTACTTGTTGTTGGACTTGTCCGCTCCTCCGCTATTATCAGCACTTGCTCCCGCCTGGCCCTGCTGCGCGGTTTTGCGCGGCCCCGTGGAGCCGTAGAAAGCACCGGCGGTGAATCCCCTGCCACCGAACGGGCGGTCAGAGGTGGAGGCTTGGGGGAAATCCGAGTCTCGGCTGTCTATGGAAGGGCTGCGATGAATAGCTGACTCCTCGCTGCTAGACTTCTCCATGCTCTGAGGCGGCCGCTGCTGCTGAGGGGGGGCTGCCTGGCGCGCACTCTAACATAGTCTCGCAGATGACAGGAGCGCACTGTCGTTCCGCCAAATGTCCACCGCTCCGGCAAAAAGAAAAAAATCACAACTACAGTTAATCCGAATGAATTGTCTCTGCGAGTGCTCAAGCCACTCTGCAAGCTCTTGCGGTCTTCCTCCTCCTGCAGCAGCTTCTGTCTGTAACTCTACAACAATCAATGCAGAGTGGTCCTGAAAGCAGCATGCCCTCCTTCTGTGCGGGATGTTCTCTATATTCCAGTTCTAGAGGCGTGATACCCCTTCATAAGTGGCTGCTGACCTGATAACTTTCCCCTCTCTTCCCACACTTGACCAGCTCCTTCGCCCCTCGTCTAATTAGTGATGCTCTATTTTATCCCTCCATGCGTCTCGTCCGGCAGCACTCCTCTGCTCTCTTTCTCCGCCTCTCTGCACAGCTCTCCCTGTCAGCAGCACTCCGGCTCATGTGCTGCACTAGGCAAACGCAACTAACGGGCATTCCCTATCACACAGCAAGCTCTCATCCCTCGGCTCTGCTCCTCTCTCTCCTCTCTCTCCCCCCTTCCCAGCACACAGCCAATCGCTCAAGCTGCTGCCCACTTGGCCCCTCCCCTACGCTGCCGGTGCCTTCAGTAAATCCGTCACTGTGTTTGCTTTGACTATACATGTTCAGCAGTTCTCTCTCAGCTGCCAGGACGAGTGACAGGCCAAATTAGATTTTAAGCAGTGAAACAAACATAAATAAGATGTTGCTAACAGCTGTGAAGAAACAAAGAGCGTGTGTGGGAAAAAGCTGACAGTTCTTGATCACTGATTTGTCGCTCGCTATTCCAGTTTTAATCACGTAGACACTATAAATAACATTAGCTGGCTTCCTTCTTCAAAGCCAGATAGAGAGCGATAGTTATTGTTTTGATGTGGGTGGTCACGGCTGGGTGGCCATATTGTTTTTTTGTTTTTTTTTTACAGAATGCATCCCTGGGTCGACCACATCCATGTAAGGGGAAACCAATTAACTCTGGCTTTGGAATTATGGCACCTTCTCAAGCATGGAAACGGGATAGTGACTTGGAGACAGCAAACACCAGTGACCCATAGCTGGGGTCAAATATTTACACATGCTAACAATTTCAAGTTGACAAAAACAAAATAATTTAACTGAGGATTAGGTGTAATAAGGAGGACATTTTATATAACTAAGTCATTTTTCTGCAGCACCGGCTGATATTCAATAAGGTTGAATAATTGTTATAGTGCGCACATTGTGTCTGTTGGAAGGAGCTTTGCCAGGGCTTAATCTTGCCCTTAGCCGAGTGGAACAATTGGAATAACAATGGAACAGGCCTCGCTGACTCGGAGAAACAACTTTTTCGCGGCAGCACTTGGAGCTTTGGACTATAGCTGCCGCCACTATAGAGCACATTGTTCCGGGTGGCAATGCTGCACGGTCAGCGGCGGTGATGTCTGAGCCCACGGACAGATGGAAGAAGACTTTCAACTCGCCGGTCTTAAAAGGTAAATCCAGTAAGACCCCGTTGACAAAGACAACATAATCCCACCCCCCTTGTGTTGCGGCGCGGGGTTAAAAACAGCCTCAGGTGTGGGCATGGGCATGGTGTGAAACATTTGGAGTAATTTACGATAAGCGTGTGCTATCTGGAAACTGGAATGATGGAAGGGGGGAGGGAGGGAGGGGGCGGGTGAAATCATACAACCTGTGCTATGGGTAGTGTTCAAAAGATATTCAAAGTTAGAAAATAGCATTTCACACTGCCAGACGCCAGTTTGTGTGCAATTTTGGAGATCTGACAACTGTGTATTTGCACGTCTTTGATGCTGTCAATGCGCTCCGAGCCGTTAAACCACACATCTAAAGCAAGCTATACAGAGTCATTCATAAAGTGACAGTGGCAAAAAGCTAATCTGACTTTGGGACAGTAAATACATTAATTTAGTTTACTGTGGTACTTGAAACTAAGGCATTTAGTTTCAAGTGCATTTGGCATCTTTATGAGCAAGAATGCAATACAAACAATAAAGATGTGGTTTGTTGAAGTCGCATTCTTACTTAACCTCTTAAGACCTAGAGTCCCTGAAAATGGGGACTTTTTTTCAGATACAGACTACAGTTACGCAGAAAAATATTCCAAAGTTGCAAATTAGTGACAGCTGATGTGGGATTATCCATTTCTGGTATTTCCTACACCACAGGGAGGAAAAATGCCTTTTTGCGGAAAAATGTGTGTGTTTTTTTCAGGCGTAAATTCATTCAAACCCATGGCAACCTCATTTTATTGTCAAACAACATCATTTATTTTTATTTCACTTCCATCGTCATCTCTAAGCTCTACCAAATGTGTGGACACCAAGACTAGCCATGTACACCCAGGATGTAAAGACATGATTTTTGGCCTAGGGCTTAAGAGGTTAAAGGGAAAAATCACATAGTATTTCTAAAAGTGTTTTTATCAAAATATGCCATCTCAATATGTAGGAATGGGAATTGATAAATTCATGGGGCGGCACGGTAGCACAGTGGTTAGCGCTCGTGCTTCACAGATAGAAGGTCACGGGTTCAAACCCGGGTCAGGACGGGGCATTTCTGTGTGGAGCATAACTCCCCGTGTCTGCGTAGGTTTCCTCTACCCTACCACTAAAAACATGTACAATAGATCAGGATGAATGAGTGTTTGTGTGTACGAGTGTGGGACAACGGATGGAAATAAACCATAAACATCAATAATTTTGCCTATCAATTTGATTCTCTTATCGAAGCCTGACATGTCTGTGTGTTGTGGGAAAAGCAAGGAATGCATATACTTTTGATAAAGTATATCAAAAACAGAGACTGTGCTGGTGGCCACACACTACAGGATTTTAAACCTTTTGAGACTAAAGATCTGTGCACAGGCCACACACGCTTAAGGACAGACATGAGGACACACACACACACACATGAGGAGTCCCACCACAGATCATGCCATGAGAGAAAGTTTTTATTGAGCCACTCCTCCTAAGACAAAAAATCTGTCTAAAATCCTGTAATGTGGGCGCACTTTTAGACAGACAGACTTTATTGATCCACAAGGGAAATTGCGTTGTCACAGTAGCTCAAATAGTAATCCTAAAATAAAAACAACAATTTAAAAAAAACAATCCTAAAATAAATCCTACAATACTTTCTGTAATTTGATGCCATGACTTGTGAGGAGTTTAAGCATGTTGCTTGCATTACCAGCATTCCGTTACTACGTGAAAGTTTGGTCTTGTTTTGTGAAATACAGCCGCGCTTTCGACACTTCTTCTCCCTTCATGTTTGCTTTCTTTGTTCGACGCATTGTCACGCTCAACTCTGAGATCTACGTCATGGCACCAGGGGAAAAACAGAGTGTCTTCAGAGCTGGAGCGTCAATAAGAGGGATTGATAATGAAGTAGGCATGCGGCTCCAATGCTTTGGTTAAACAGAACCGGGTCTACAGAATTCCCATCCCTATCAATTATGTACAGTATTATGGAGATTGTTTAAGAGTACTTTGCAGGACAAAACCCTTAAACGGTATTTGTGTTTGAGCATTCCATACAGTGCATTGTTAAAAACTGGCATCTACTTTAACTGACTGAAGCACCTTTATTATCAAAAACCATTGCCAGAAAGACGAAAAAGAGCACAAAACCAGAGTCAGTCACTTCTGAAAACCTGAAGATGTTGAGTGGCAGGTACTTCCGTTCTGCTTTTGGTGGCTTCTTAATTCCAGTGTACAGAGATAAGTGTTCCTCCAAAGACGTGGGCACTTTAATCTCGGCTCAGCGTAGCTCTGAACAAATGTGATTTACGGACACACCGATAGGGCTGCTCCATCATCACACAGACGTACGCTGACTGACACGACAAGTACAGTTTGGAACGACAGGAAGAGCTTGTAAATGTAAACAAATTAACAAATAAAATGTACAGCAGAAACACTATAGGTGCTAATAATCTATAGCGAATTTAACTATTGAGGTAAGAGCTTGTCGATAATCTAATGTGAAAGTTAAAAAAGCATTTGGGCAGCAGCTAAGAGTTTACACCCAACTACCAGAAACCTACAGAGCACCTTGAGTGACGTCACTATCACAATATTACAAAACATTGTTAAAACTGACATTGTTTTGTCTTTAACGATTTGGGTCAGATTTGAATCATTTTCAGCCACTGACTACGGAAAATATCTCAACATTTATTTTTTTAAATCAGGGTTGTTTATTGGTTTCATTGTTACCAGATGCATAAAATCTATTCAGCAAACTCTCCACCAAGTCTGTAATTTGTACCCTGATGCTCCACAAATGTTTATCTGGAATATCTGGCACAAACCTTGCTATTTTGTTCACCGAACAGAAATATCTCAACATATTTTGATGGTGATTTGGTTTGATTTGTGACACAAAACTAATGCAGCACAAATGGAAGTTACTGTGTAAAGAATGACAGACGGCAGGGGAAGACTGTCAGTGATTAGATTCTTTAGTAGAAGATGAGCAAGTGAATGAGAACGCTCTCTCGAAGCACATGATTGTGCCAGACAGTTTTCGACAACAATAAACAGACATCTAAAACAAACTCTATTATGGATAATAAAGCAGAGCGATGCTATTTAAATCCTACAGGAGATAACTCTAATTGTAACAATAACACACTTTATGTCTGAGCTAATCCTGCATTATTGCCCCTTGAAGTTGTTTTTCTACAATCTACACCATTAAACTCAAAAAGAAGTAATTTTGCTGTAAAGTGTAACTGTGCTATAGCGTTGTAAGGCATTACTTTCCAGACATCTGAATAAAAGCTTCTCGATAAGGCAAGTTCATGACAATAGTAAATAATAAGTACATTATCTTTCAAAAGTATGCTAATTAATTACTCCCATAACCATTATCAGACAGACAGCTGTGTGTGGGCCTGGGTATATTACACAATCACAATACATTAACTTCATGACTTTATGTTCTAATGTTATTATAACTTTTTGTGCGTTCAAAATAAAGTATATGTATAATTTCAACATTATTTTTGTATGCGACAAGACATAAGTCCAAGCAAAATCTGACCTTTCTGTCTTAATTCAATTTTAAAACTGAAGAGTTCATTTGCAAAAACAGATAAGTGCCATTGACAAAAATAACCATAAGCCTGTACTTTTCTCTTTGTGTTTCAGTGATGTTACTGACCACATGAATTTTAGTCAATCAGAAATATGAAGTCACTTGTTATTGATGAAATGTATTAAACTTTACTTTCCCTGGTGTCACTTTTTAGAGGACAGTGATACAAATCTGAAATGATTTAGCTACAAATTCAAAACGGAGATATCTGGTTTTGCAAATTAACTCTTCATGATACAAATGATAACAAAACTGTCTTTTGGTCTTATAAACATAATCTAGAGGGTTTTGCCTTTCATTATAAGCCATTTCTGATTTCAATTGATCAACTACCAATCAAGTTTGGATAGGCGAAGACTTTGGTTATGTTCTTTTCATTTTAAATTGTATTTTGTCATGCACTACCATAAACGATAAAACATGGTATATTTTCCGTATCGGTACAATCATAAATGATCATTTCATTTACTCTTTTCTCAAGAAAAGATTTGGTGTGACCATAAACAATGTCTTTAAAGGCTCTTTTCTCAAGGCAAGACACTGTGCCTTTTCTTCTTTATTGTAGGTCTATGTTACATTGTGCTGTATTACATGTGAGATGTCATGTACTTTCTTTTCAAACGTTTCTTTCATGTGCACGACCATAAACAATCAATACAATACTTAGAAACGCTCACTTACTGCGCTGCATGGATGGACGCCTCCATGTGAGAGTTTCAAATGCGATGTTATGAAATGTTTATGAAATGTTTACTGAAAGAAAAGGGCTAGGCGTCCAGGCGTTCTGTCAACTTCCACCTACTCCTTCTGAGTGACAAACATTGCCCTTTACTGTGAACTACTGTATGTTTGCTATGCTGCTCAAACAAAGAAATACATAAGTGACATAAGATGACCCCCGCAAACATGCAGCACCTAACATGACACAAGCACATTTCACTGCCCTTGAAAAGTTTACTTTTTTTTTTCTATACGTAAACTGAATAAACACTTGATGATATTTGTCACTGTGACCCTGTTGTGAGTGGCTGACAGTAGCTAGATTCACAGACATTGATATAGAGGTAGGCACTCAGTTATTTTTACTTGTTTTACTTTTTACGTGGATAGAGAAAAATAAAGCTGAAGCTATTCATTTGAAACTTTTCTTGTAGATTGCAGGCAGAAATATGAGGGGTAAACTATTCCAAGTTTTCTTTTCTTTTGTTTTCATATAAAACAAGGCATTTATAAAGTTATAAAAAATGCAGAAAATTGCCTAATTCTTCTGCTACAAAATCTGAATAATGAATAGAGGCTTTATTTTGTTGAGCTAGTTATGTTTTTTTGGAATTCAAAATAAATAATGTTATAAATTCGTAGGCATGTGTCATATTCTTCAGTCTTCATCTGTACTCTGTAGTTGAAGTGTAGGACGTTTCGATCTTAGTCCGAAGATCGTCATCAGCTTAAACAAGACTTCAACACTAGTAAACCAGAAGTAAAAGTGAACCTCCCCCTCCTCGAGCCGCCACCTTATCGTGATGGAGGAGTTTGAGCACCTGAATGATCCTAGGAGCTCTGTTGTCTGGGGCATTATGCTCCTGTAGGGTCTCCCATGGCAAATAGGTCCTAGGTGACGGGTCAGACCAAGAGCGGTTCAGAAGCCCCTCATGATGAGACCATCAAGGACTGTTACGTCGCCCAGAGGAGTGTCGTGAGGCCGTCCTCCTGTGGACCCACCACCTGCAGGAGGAGCCATAAGGGACTGGTGCAATGTGAGCCTGGCAGCTTGGACTGCCCCCGCGACCCGGCAACGGATAAGCGGAAGAAAATGGATGGAAGGATGGAAGTTAACCTCTAAGTCCTCTAACCTCTAACTCCTCCTTCTGGTTTATGCAGAAGAGACCCACAAACATGTTCAAGTCTTTATTAAGCTGGTGACGATCTTTGGACTAAGATCGAAACGTCCTACACTTCAACTACAGAGTACAGATGAAGACTGAAGAATCTTTGCCTACGATGGACAACTTCTGTACGACTGAGCACCTACACAGAAAGGTTACAAATGAGATATTGAAAAATTGTTCAGAAAAAAACCTTCACAATGTTGTTAAATCTGAGACTGGGAAATGGAGAGATGTCGCAGGATACTATACAGTATTATATATTGGGACTGCTGTGATGGGTTTTCATTCTCTGGTGATGAGAACTGACCCTGCACGAGGAGACTGCTTGATCCAATACTGTTTGTGGAATCAAAATGAAGTGAAAAGCCTGAAGGTTTCATGGGCCTTGTGTCATGGTCAGAAAGGGTAGTTTGGATGCATTTTATCACTGAAGTCTGTGTGAACTGGCAGAGCAGTTTGTCTGGGAGTGCTCACAGTGAATGTCATTTGATTCTGTAGCATAATATAAGAGTGTGCTTCCAAAGTGTTTTTGAACCAGATAGTTTCCCGTTTCTTGAGGAGGTCATGCAATCCTCCAACACCACAGTCCCGGATGTGAACTATCTCAGGTGAGTTTCTCGACTTCAAAAATTGACTTGAAATGCCACCGTGACATAGATCAGAAAAGATGGATGGATGGTCTTTTGTTAAAATAAATTATTAAGTTAGTTCTTAGACTGTGAAAGTGGAAGTCATTCAGTCCCCAAATGTCACTGCATAAAGTCAGCAGCTGTTTTTATGAGTTGGAATAATTAGAATGAGAGACATAAGGGGGTGGTCCGTCCGGGAGGTAATAACGGTGCCGAGAGTTGAATGTTTGGATTTCATCATGCAAAATACCTCTTTATTTTTCACACCATAGTATTTTACTTCTTCACAAAATATAATATGTGGAATTGATATTGTATTAAGCGGGTGTTGAAGGGGGTTTGTGTAGTCGAATGTCTGTCTGTCGGAAACTGTGTTAATTGATCAAATGAAGATGCTTTATTGCAGTACTCAAAATAATACTTGTATAGCCTACGCTGAATGACCCGTAAACATTAGATTATTTGCTCTGGAGGCAGTTGAATAAGTAAAAGGCAAAGCAGTTTAAAAGTAAATGGATTTCAGTTGATCAATTGAATTACCCTTTTTTTAATCAATAGTCTCCAACTGAAGATTAGCACCTGCAGCTATACCATATAGCTATTCAATACTCCCTTTCTAGCTTTAATACTGATCAAACCAGTTGCGTGATGTAGCCGTTTTTTTAAGCTTACAATATTGGCTGCGTCAATGAATGATGATGATGTGACATGTTGCACATTTCATCTGTACTTCTTTTAAAAAGGGCGTCCCATGCAAAGTGGAAACACCATGTCTTTTGGTAGCACCCTGTAAACAGCATAGCGTGCAGCCTCATAGTCTTCCTACCGATCAAAAGGTCTGTCCTTTTCCTGTCTTTTCAACTATACGTAAGTCAATTTGAGCCACAACAACACAGTGCAATGGCCACAAGCTTTTATCGAGCCTTAACCTCTTAAGCCCTAGGCCTTTTTCTCCAAAAATCATGTCTTTACATCCTAGGTGTACATGGCTAATCTTGGTGTCCACACATTTGGTAGAGCTTAGAGATAACGATGGAAGTGAAATAAAAATAAATGATGTTGTTTGACAATAAAATGAGGTTGCCATGGGTTTGAATGAATTTACGCCTGAAAAAAAACACACACATTTTTCCGCAAAAAGGCCTTTTTTCTCCCTGTGGTGGAGCAAATAACAACAGAAATGGATAATCCCACATCAGCTGTCACTAATTTGCAACTTTGGAATATTTTTCTGCGTAAAACACGTAGGTCAGTAACTGTATCTGAAAAAC